>JANZXR010000006.1:27387440-27407928 GCA_027575705.1 Erythroxylum echinodendron
TCCAAACATGTATCTGCGTTTGAAAACTGCGGCAGATAAGTGCTTATTCCCACCGCACCGCAGATCCAAACGCACCCGTAGTCGTCAGCGACTCAACGCATGCTAATGTGCTACAGAAAGCGAGAGATTTTTTAGGGTGGTACGTATATTTCTATGTATGTATATATGTAGCCTGTTATTTGTTATTTGAATGCTTTTGGATCTTTGTTAATATCAAAAGAAAGTCCAAAATGCACTAATAGCTAAACAGATTTGAACATCCTTTAACTATTTAGCTCTTTCAAAGCCTAACGAAGTCCATGTCAAGAGAGGTTTTTGTTTTGGATATTATGATTATCAAAAGCCAAGCTATCATGAAACGAGCGGGAGAAAGAAGAGTGGGGTGCTGTGGTTAGTTAATTGAGCGACCATGTTGTAATGTCTTGTACGGCAGCTTCACTAATCCTTGAAACCGATGAAAGAATGCACATAGATAGTTGTTTTTAAGAGACATTAAGAGCAGGCTTTGTCAGAATGGAGTTGCTGCTTGGTAGACGGCTGTCTCCTCCTTCTTGTCGGCCCTACACCTACTTCTCTAGAGATGAATGATCATAACTAAATATTATTAGTGTGCTAAAAACGTGACCGACACAAGCTTTTGCTCCTATTTTTGACCTGATCTGCGACCATCATGCCATTACTTTTCTACGTACTAAGGTATAACACAACAGTTTTAGTTATCACTGTATATAATTATAATAAATTATTAGTTTAATTCCTAATTAATTAATTTGATTCAGTTTTAAAGATAAGTTGAATCATTATATAAGCAGCATTTAATTGGTATAAATGTGATGTCATTGTTATTTTTTAATCAAAGTATAAGAAAAGACATTTTTGTAGAGAACTAAAAATTAGAAAGGGTTTTCTTTGATAATCTTAAAGATTAAGAGATTATCTAAAAATTTCTTAAACTTACATATCTTTTAAAATATACATTTGAGTTTTTAAATTTAATTATTTTAAAATTGTATCAAATTTGCATACCTCGTAATTTAATGAATAAGAATAAATCTATAAAATTAATTAAAAGTCCTACGTATACTAATTTATGTGCAGAATTTTATTTAGCTATTAGTTTTATATATTTTTTCCTTTTGCTACCTCCCGATTAATCTATATACGATGACTTTTGCTCTTCCCCACTAATCTATTTTCACTTAATACTATATAGTTTGAGTCAATCAAGTTGAGATCGTAGAACTAAAGATACTTTTGTGCTTTCAAACCTTCTTAATTAATATTGTCGTTTGAGCATTTATTATAACAGATCATATGTCAAATGAATTATTATTAATCTTAACTATGTAGATATCATATTGATAACAAGTGAACGAACAAAGGTTTTTTATATAGATAAAATAAAAAGTTATGCTTGGGTCCTTCTGAAAGTAAAAGGGCAGGTCCTTCTTTTAGTAACCGAGTCCTTCGGCTTTTCGCTAGTATATCATGTAGGCAGACACCGCAACCATTGATGGCTAGGGCATGGACTTTGCGTGTGAAAACTGAACCAAGCACAAAATGAAAATCACATTATATTGTCATGCCCTAAAATCTACTTAAATATTTTACCCTAGTATTATTCTACATTAAACCCTTATCTTGATTAAGGTATAATTCCTACATAGAAAGTTTAAATTTGGCTAAATAATTGACCAATTAATTATTAGCAAAATGTAACATTTTTATTAAGAGTAAAATACCAATTATTTTTATTTTGATTTTATAATATTAGGTATTGTGATGTGTAAAAAATATATATTTATGTATAAAGAACTTAATTGTATTGAGCTGGTTTTTCTAAAAATGTTTAATACTCAAAATATTAATAATAATCTATTATACTGACGATAAAATTTTGAAAAAATATTTAATTAGAGAATTATTCTTATAATTTTGTAAAAATTGAAACTTTTAAAAAGGACAGGTACCAAATTTTGTTAGACATCTTAAAAAATATTCTATAAACTTTAACAGTACTAGGGCAAAATATTTAAATATATATATGTATAAATAATATTATAGAATGAAAATTAAGATATATTTAATAAATTATTAAAATATTCTTAAAGACCAAAATGATGATCTATGTATGTAATCCTGTCCATCGAATAGTTCGTTGGAAGCTCAAGCAAATTAACAAAGTGTCTTTGCTCTTTCTTCTTGTTGTTTATTTTATTATAGTTAATAATGGAATATTTTTAAATTTGATTGCAGACTAATTTCTACTCTCTTAACTCTAAGGGTACGTTCTTTCAAGCTATAATTATGGGATTTTTGTTTTTAAATACCTTATTTTGATTAACTAGTCGGGAAGAAGACTTATTTCTTTACCAACTTGACTAATTCTTAATTTGGATGATGTGTTTCGTTTTCTCTTTTGAACCTTTTAAGTGTCCTTATATTTGTAACAAACAGTTATATGACTTAGATTTAAGTTTGCGTCTTGTGAAACAGTCGCATGTAATTATAATGAGAAATGAATAGCAATAGATGTAGGTAGATATTGATAGGAAAGACAGTGGCTGGACAGTAACAAGCTGGATTTAGCATATGAAGAAATTCTGAGAGTTAACAACTTCACAAGTCTAGTTCGGTTTCAAAGGATTGAAATGCTGTAGCATTTACGTGGGGAGTAGCAGCTGCTAGTACTATAAGAAAGCTTCAGAGTTTGTCTGACGGTCAAAAGTAGTCAAAGGCCGAGTGATTGTGATTAAACAAGCTAGGCACTTGGTCACTTGTTGTTGATACCAAAGCAGAAACCAAAAAAGAAACAAATGAAAATGAACCCACTTTGGGGTCAAATGGAAAGAACAACTTAAGGACTGTGGTCAGTTTGCTCTGGAAACAGGAAAAGCTAGCCAAGGGGAGAGAGTAGAGAGTCCTTTTCTTTTTTGCTTTTCTTGGCTTGCAAAAGATGAGCGTGATCATAAGTACAGTCTTCTAATTGCAGGGATCGATGTATATATACTATAATGCTGTACACAATTGACTTTATAGATATATTTATTTTCATCTTTTGGAGTGTCTTCTGCATTTTTCCGACTTGTAGTGAAGCGAACTGATGAAATGGAAGACACCGCATGAGGTAAGCATTGCAACACTCTCGGTGTTTAATTTAATTGCATCACTCCGTGGCCTTGAAGTGAATAGATATATAATATCTATATATACGTGTCTAAGGTTCCAGGCTTTTATATATGAGAATAACCACAAGATGATCCTCATCCTCACATGTTAGACTTAACTGTAGTATTAAATTAGAAGATGTAAAAAATAAAGAAAATGGGATTAGTAGGTAATTAATATTTAAGCAAAGCATGTGATAAAGAAATTGAGTTGATGTTGACTACAGTGTTGGGAATTGAAAAGGGCGAGTAAGGAACATGTAGGCATGCACAAAAAGCCTGTGACACCGTCTAGTGGAATGTTCAGGTGCAACAGTTAATATTATGAAATCATATGCCAAATGCATTTAATTCTTTTGTGTTGTAATTATTTTGGTTAAACGTACTTTTACAAGGTGCGTGCTGCGTGCACAACATAAGCCATTTTTTACTTCTGAATGGCAGACCATTTGGTGTCAAGTAATAATCTGTACCCAACATCGGTAATCGCAATTATGATTAATTGTCCCCCGCCACCATCAGGCATCGTCTATTTGGAGTGTGTTGTGTTTAACGCTGTAATCTTAGGCAACCAGTCCTTTATTAATACCACAAATTGAATTATAGTCTTTTTATACCCATTTAATTTAAATTTTTCAGTTGATATATACATACATTGATATTTCCTTTGAGTATTATTTATTTTATTTTTATTTTAAATACAGTTTAATCTTTCAACAACAGTTTGAACTTAATTAATAAAAATATAAATTTTAGACAAATACCTTTATTAGTTAAGTACAACTTCAAAAAAAGATAAACATATGTTATAGTTAAGCATATAAAAGAAAATTTTGTCGAAAAATGTATAATATATATATATATATATAATTTCAGATTTATTACTTAATTTTCAAAAAAAAATCAGATCTGTACAAAAAGACCACACCCAAACATATTTAGTAACAGAATTTGGCGAAAAAACCTAAAAACATCAATAAAAGAAATAATAAAACTCACAAAAATAGAGTTCTGAAATGCTAAAAGCCTAAAATATAAAAACATAAACTTATAAATAAAAAAGGATTTTAAATCAATAAATCCACTACGTCCTTAGCAAGAGTCATATAAAAATAAGAGGAACTAACAAATTTAAACAAAAATCATTTAAAAAGAAAGGTTGACGAAATAATAACATTACATTTATAAGTAAAAGAGTAAGAAAACTAGTGCACAAAACAACAAAAAAATTAAAAATAACAAAATGCATAAAAAAGAGTTTAAGATACAATCGAAGAAGATAAAGAAATGATTAATCAAAAGCAAACTTATTAATGTTTCATTGGATTTAAAACCTTATGTAACTAGTTTATTTAATTACTTAGACAATAATACAATAACAACAACAATAACAACAATAACTCAGTGAAAAACTTCCTAATTTATGAAGTCTGAGGAAGGTTTAGTAGTATGCAAATTTTTTCCTAACTATTAGAGAGACTATTTTTGATAGACTTAATAAAATAATAAATAAAAATTATTAAAAATAAAATAAAAATAGACATAAAAATAGATGATGATGATGATGATAAAATAATAAATAAATAATTATTTATTTATAAATAAATAATGTAAAAATAAGTAATAAAATAAATAATACAATAATATAACAACTTAAAGAGTAAAAATAAAAGATAAAATAAGTAAATAAATACAAACATAAGAAAGAAAACAAGTAAATAAATAAATCAAACAAGTCATTACAAGAAAATATTTAAGCTAAGTAAGGAAATGTTTAAGCTAAATAATTAAGAAGGAAGCACTATATATATTAAATGTTTAGGCTAAATGCAAGACATAAAACTCGAAAGAAAATGTTTAAAAGCCTATAAGAATGACAAGAATCTCTCCACATGAGATCCTTTATATATATCTTAGTACGCCAAAACTTTTTATTGAAGATCATGTCTTTGACAAGTTCCAGCATAACCATATCATTTTTGATCACCTCCCCTTAATTCTTCTTAGGCCTTCCTTTTTTCCTCTTACAATTTTTAAATACAATCTTCCCACTAGAGCATTAGGGTGTTTCATCTTAACATATCCAAATCACCTAAGTCTTGTCTCTCTAAATTTTTCATTAATATTAGTCACTTTTAATCTGTCTTTTACTATTAAATTTCTAAATTTCTTTTCTAGTAAAATTGCACATCTAACAAAGTATCCTCATCTCTACTACCATTAGCTTATGACTATATACTTATTTGATGAGCCAACACTCTGTCTCGTAGAGCATGGCCAACCTAATTACTAAATGATAGAATTTACCTTGAAGCTTAATTGGTATCTTCTTGTCATATAAAAAGTCCTAATACTCTTTTCTATTTAAGCCACCATGATCTGATACAGTAAATTATGCCTTCATCAATCTTTCAAATTCTTTAGATGATAGATCGTAGATACTTAAAATATTCTTTTTTGTGGTATAACTTTTAAATCAATTTTTACCTCCACATCAGAAGTCACTCTATGGCCTAAAAAGTTATACTCCAAATACTCAATTTTAGTCCTGGTCAATTAAAAACCCTTTAACTTTAATGTATTCTTCCAAAATTCTAGCTTGATATTGACATCCTCTTTAGGGATGTCAATTAGCCACGGGTTGGTCAACCCGCCTCTTTTTTCTGAAATAACGAGACGTTTTTAATTCTTTTTTTAAAAAATAAATAGATGGGTCAGGCCGGGCCGGGTCGCCTGTGAACCACAGGCTATAGCCTGAACTAAGGTTCGGACAGCCCGCTAGTGAGCTGGGCCACAGGCTGGCCTATTCCGCCCCGCAGGCCACTATAGGAAAGACCGCAGCCCAGCCCATTGACATGTCTAATCCTCTTTTGTCTCATCTACTAAAACAATATCATCAACAAACATCATACACTAAGACACATCTCCTTGAATACTCTTTATAAGCTCATTCATTACTACTGCAAACAAAAAAATACTTAATGAAGAGCTTTGATGTAGCCCAATATCTATAAAAAATTATATCCCCTCCTATTGTCCTTACTCTAGTCTTTATACCTTCATACATATTCCTAACCACCTATATAGAGATCATAAGAGCTCCCTTAACTTCTAAACACGTCCACATAATTTCTCTAAGTACCTTATCATATTCATTCTTTAAATCAATAAAAACTATATGTCGGTTACATTATGTTTCCCTGTAATATTCTACTAATCTTCTAAAGATATGTAATGGTTTTGTCATGGACCTTCTTGATATAAAGCCAAACTAGTTCTTTGAGATAGGAGCATCATCTCTCACTCTCTTCTTAATCACTTCTCCTATAAATTTACGGCGTGATTAAGTAGTTTGATGCCCTTATAATTGTTACAACTTTGATTGTCTTCTTTGTTATTATATAGAGGAATAGACAAACTAAGTCTCCACTCGTCCGACATTTCTTCTCCTAGGCTCTTCTACAACTGTATGGGTATCTCATCAGGCCCTATTATCCTTCCTCTCTTCATCTCTCTCAAAGCTATTTTAATTTCTTCTTTGTAATATGCCGACAATAAGTAAAGTTACGATATCTCTCACATGTGCTAGTATCACTTAAAAAGATGTTTTCCTCTACACTTTTATTAAAAAGGCTATAGAAGTGCCTTTGCCATCATCTCTTAATTTCATTTTCAGCTACAAGCACCTACCCTGTTTAATTTTTTTATACAACGAACTTCATCTATGCCTCTCGCTTTCTGTTTCCTAGCTTTCGTCAAGTTAAAAAAAATCATTTTCTTTACCTTTAATTTTTAATCATTGGTATAATTTCTCGTAAGCTCTGATTTAAGCTTATGACATTATTTTCTTCTGATTTAAGCTTATGACATTATTTTCTTCTCCTCTTTCTTTGTTAGTTTATTAGTTTCTTTATTAATTATTCTTTGTACCTTTATGGTGCTATTCAATAAAGCTTTTTTGGTACGTCTTTATTCCAACAGAAAACAGAAACATGTGGAGGAAAAGGACTCTTGATACTTCCTTGATTCTCACTCTAAACAAAACTTTCACTAGACATACCTTAGTTCACTATATATTTGTTTAAGTTTATGAAAAAGGAGCTTATATGTTCAAGTTAATAACAATAAAATATTTTAAAAAGATATCTTATGGTCCATAATTACACCACATTTAAGATATACATTTCTTTATAGTGTTTGATTGGGAAATATAAATTAAATATATTTTTACAATAAGTTGAAAAAATTGAGTCATTTGATTTATTTCTTAAAAGTATTATTTTTCATGCTTACATGTCAAATTTAGTACGAAAACTTTAAGTAAATAAAATTTTAAAGCATTAGATTTGATACAAGAAGACACACCACGGCAAGAAAGGAGAAATTCAAACACACAAGTTAGGGTGATACATTAATATTTCAAACCATTGTTATTTTAAGTAGAGTTGATTTTTAAATTAATTAAAGTACGAACTTGTATAGCTACGTGAATTCATCCCAATTAATGTATTTGATATGATTTACAAATATTTAAATTCTGTAACATAAAAGCATTTCACTCACCGATAAACATTTAAAGGGTATTTTCTAAGAATGTTTACAAGGGCTTCCCTATTTGCTTGTTTTGATATATGTTACTGCCTTCATCAGTGCATGCATGCCGTGTTTCTATTAATTTTATTTTTTGCTTCTTTGCGGTAATATGCTAGATTATTGAAAAGAATGGAGCATACCAAGGTCAAGATTTTTGGTGTTTCGGGAGCTTTTGTCTCGCTCACCTTGTGTTTCGTTATAGTCATAGACTACTTACCAAGGGATGTCTGTGTCTCTTATTCTTCTTTCTTTTACTAATATGGTGACTAAGGAGAAAGTGTAGTAATAAATTTCAAATCCTATACTAGTGGCGAGAGATTTATGCTTTCTTAGTGTACAGATTTCCTTCCAACGCGCTAAGATAATAATCAATTCTCTATTGTTCGTGTACTTAAAAAAGGAGCCGACATACGTAGATTAAATGAAATAGGAACGCCGGACAATGTTCGTCCGACCACAGATTTTTAAATTCTCAACTACTTTATTGTCTCCGGGTATGGTCGGAAGTTTAACGTTAATTAATCGCCCACTGCCAAGTCATAAGTTTCAATCCCCATGTCATGGGAACTCGCTATTAGACAAAATGGCGAGGAAAGAGAAGATGATCGAACTAATCTTGTAAAGAGGGAAAAAAACATCTATGACGGTCTTTGTGTTGTCCATGTTGGGCAAGGGTTAGACAATGCTCAGAACCGACTTCTGTTTACCGCTGTTCTAGTGTTTATTCTACGAATTGTTTAGCGTATAATGTCTATGCGAAGGCAAACATGTATGGTACCATTGTCAATGACGTGTCGTATACTTGTGTTGTTTCATCATACAACTCTCGCTCTGATGTCTATTAGGAAAAGGTTGATTTAATTGTTCACGGTAGGCAAGAAGTAATGAAGAAGGTTTGAATCCTGTGGAAAAGAACATTGTAGCTTTTCTTCTCACGTATCTCTGCATTTTCACTTGCAGTGATATTACTTAAAAATTTATCCCTCCGGATGTTCCCTATCAAATTGTCACTACCCATTAATAGCAAAACTTGAATGTAGTGTGTTGCAGCTAAAAATCATCTTTTATGATGGCGTCCCATATTTATGCATTTATTATAGAAAGATTAGTATCAGGGTAGGACTTAGAACCGACCTCAAATATATCAAGACAAAAGTTAAAGGTCGGAAAGCATGAGTTGAAACTGTTCAAAATCTTGGTGGGATGTATGGTTTCAATTTCTTGGATTTATTTCCGTGAACAACGACAATTCAGGGCTATTCGTCCCAAATGATAAGGGTAGGCTTTTTAGAACTTTTTAATCAAGAAAGGGCTTTCAAAATTAGTCCGGTGATCCTATCTACACACGACCAGTTATGCAGCTCTTTTTATAATGTCATTTCATTTTCCACATACACACAATTTGACACACGTATGCACCCACCATGGTTTGAACCTTACAGGAAGACACATAAACAAGTCTGCCTACCTCTTAACCAATAGGTTTGTCTGAACCGTAATCAACAATTCGCAACACATGATGATTCTTGCTTGGAGTGATAAGCAATCAATAATCTTATATTAATTTAAATCTACATCCCGACGGGACAGTACAGTTAACTGATTCACAGCCAAGAGTTAAATAGTATGTGCAAGTCTAATTGTTGGGTATATTAGCCAGAATAACTAAAACTTCGCTACAAAATGAAAAATGTGCTACATTAGCTTTTAACTATCTCTTTTGTTCCCTTGGCAAAACTCCTCTGCAAGCAGCTCCAGCTGCAGATACTATTCCCGGGAAATTGGGACCATCTGGGATGGTTGTTGGCTATACAAATTCCCCTCCGATCCCTGGTAATTTTGATAGGAACTAGTTGATGGCAATGGAACAGGTGCAATTCCTGTCATTTGAGTCCCAACTGCAGGGTACGATGGCAAAGGAGGTGGCTGCTGCTGTGACATACTATAGCTGTATTGAACACCATTCATTGACCCTGCAGTGCTCTGCGTATACTGGGGCATTGAATAAGCTGCAATTGGTGGTAATGGTGGCTGTGGTGAAGGAGATGATGGCGTTGGAGGAGGTTCCTTTGGTGTTGATCGCTGTCCAGACGTAACATTATGCTGGAAACCATGATGTTGAGGTGGATTTTGGGTTGGTATGTAAGGCTGGTCAATCTCAACCTTCACCCTCTTTTCGGAAGGATAATCACCAGAGGATTCTTTCATCTGATTACCAATGACTCCTTCAGATGCCAGGGAGGAGAGAACATAAGAAAGCATCTGGACTGATGATGTTGATGCAGTTAGCTTTTCTGCAACTGCAGCGGCGGCGGACTTCCGGGTGTCTTCCTCAACATGCGCAACCTTATCAGGGAAAGAAATCTGCCGTGTGTACAATGCTGGAACTGATTGTTGCCTGTCTCCCAAAATGAAGCCTTGAGATGCAATAGAACTATTTGCTTCCTTTGGACTTTCCTCAGCTATTAACTGCACATTGTTTGAGTGCAGCAGCTGCCGGCAGAAGATATCAGTCTGTTCTGACTGGGACTGGGCAGCCTGCATAACAACAAATCTGATTTCAAAAAGTAAGAAAAATTATAAGCAGTTACCCATACTTTCATGAGAATTTCTCTTGAAATTGTAAGCACCGTCTGTACTGCAGTTTCACAAGTATAGAGCAGGAGTACAGGTCAAAGAGCTGAAGATCTACTTCAAAATGAAAGCATTTACACCCGCACATAGCCAACAATAAAATACTTCCAACAAAATCCAAAAAGGAAAACAGAAAAAATTTACAGAAATAAACTACTTAACCGTGAATTTTCAGTTGTAAAAATCATTCCAAATTTCCAATCAACAGAAACTACTTGCAAGACAATTTTGTACTCTAACTCAAATTGTTCCCGGAGCAAAAACTGAACACTAGTGTCTCACATCATCTAATTTAAAAAACAGCTTCACAGCATTGCCCATGCCTACTTCTAATTAACGACTTTGTGGCCCTCACATCTGTCAATCTTACATGAATTACATCCTCATAGATATAAGATCATTAATTCATAGATATCTAGAGAATTTAAGGATTGGGAGACATCAAGAGACAACCTTGGGATAAGAAAAGTACAAGCTGATATGGTTATAAATTTCTTGGTTACAAATATTACATATGAACTTCAAATTGCCAAAAATATTTAAGCAAGTAGACAAAGAAATGACGGAAAAGAAGTTAAAAGCTGTAGTAATCCTGTCATTGATCAACTTAAGGAAGAACGGACATTACATCAAGCATCAAGCAACTTAAAGAGAATGGCAATAAACATTATTATTCATGCTCGCTGTTTGTGGTTTCAATCTTCAAGTCAAACTTTAACATTGTAAAAGTCCATTCCGTTGAGGAATACAAAATATTATTAGCCAAGTGAAGCAGAGGATATACAACTCCAAACCTGAAGTTGATTGCGGACTTGCTCAAGCCTGGTTTCCTGTCAGAAATTTGATCTTGTTAATACCCATCCATATAACTTTCAAGCAATCATAACTCCATAAAACATAAGGAGGATATAACAATTCTTCCAACCAACCTGCTCCTGAAGAGCCTCCCTTAGATGAGACACGAGGCTTGCTCTTGATGATTCAATGATTGTCAGTTGTTCAATGCTATCCCTCAAGATTGCTTGCTGCCCCTGCAGCTCTTCAACAAAACCAGTGCCACGGTATTGGGCTGCTCATCAGAAAGCATAGTTACGGGAGACTGGAAAAAAAATGCATGGACACATGAAAGAATGGAGAAAATTTCACAAAATTCAAACAAGATAAGTCACATCTGGTCAAAAGTAAAATAATATAAATGCTGCCATCAGAAAATATACCTGAAAAAGGTTAAAACAGTCATTTATAGCCACCCAATATGTAAGTCTTGATCCAAGACATGCTTAACAAAACAACAGCTTTCATTCCAATCTCCAAATTCATGTCCTTACCAAATATATGACTAAGGGATAAGGATTAGTACTCCTAATTCTTTAAAGTTTTAACATGGGGGCCTAATATCATCATTTATTTTGATAGATTCACTATGGGATAAGGATATGCCAATTCTAATTCTTTAAAAGCTTTAACACCAAAGCTTAATAATACTATTGGTTTGAATAGACTACTATGCCTACTAATTTTTAAAAATTTTTGCTAATTGTTCATGGCATGACCTTTATGTAATGAGACAGCAACAATGTTACATTTTGAGTTTCAAGTTTTGATGCAAGAGATGTAATTACTTTTGTAACCTTTTCTTTTCCAATCCAGTCATAAGGTTTAAATCATTTCATTTTGATCCTTTTTAAAATCTTAATCAATAATCTCTACCTGTTTTCTTTGTTATTCTCAAGGTCCTAAGGAAATTTTTTTAAAAATTTTACTTAAGTCTGACCACTTCACAACATTTATTCAGATCTATATAATGTTATTGATTGAGATAATAGATTATAAGAATAAATAAAAAGAGGTTACAGAACAGGACACAGAAGAAAAAATAGCAAAACAAATACATACATAAAAAGGAAAAATAGAAAGGTTATAAATAAAATCACAAAAACAAAAGGCTAATAGTATAGAAACAGAAAAAATAGGTCATATAAATGATCCAACATTGTGGCACTGACCAACAAAAACCTATCAATATTATTTGCATTTTTTATTTAAGATTCAACTGTAAATTTTTACAAGAATTAGAAATTTCAATTTTTATCCCAATTACTAAATCGTTTCTGCAGAAATTCTGACAGTTGTATATTATTCTACCATTGATCAATACATAGGTAAAAGTATATATAGAAATAGAGAGAGCTATTTTAGGAAACTAATTTTTGTACATAATATCCTAATATCTGTACATAACATCCTAACTGATCTGATTTGCTAACTTTTAGGAGTCAATAATATCTAGGAAATATCCAGCTGTATATTTCCCAACACTCCCCCTTAAGCTGGTTTGTATATGTCATCCATAGCCAACTTGGTAACCAAAACTGCCTCTTGTGTAATACCTTTGTGAGAATATCAGCTACCTGTTGTGATGTTGGAATATAGGGAACACAAATTAATCCTTCTTCAATCTTCTCATTGATCAAATGCTTGTCAACCTCAACATGTTTTGTTCTATTATGAAGAACAAGACTGTGAGCAATTGAAATTGCAGCTTTGTTGTCACAATACACTTTCATAGGAACTAAAATAGGAATCTGCAGTTCCTCCAGTACCCTTTTAATCCATAAAACTTCACAAATTCCATGCGCCATTGAACGAAACTCAACTTCGTCACTGCTTCTTGCAACAACACTTTGTTTCTTACTCCTTCAAGTTACGAAGTTACCACCAAGAAATGTGCAATAACCTGAAATTGATCTTCTATCAGTTGCACTCTTTGCCCAATCAGCATCGGTATAGACTTCGACTTGAAGGTTGTTCTGCTTTCGAAACATTAAACCTTGCCCGGGAGTTCCTTTTAGATATCTTAGTATCCTGTATACAGCATCTAGATGTTCTTGGCCTAGAGAATGCATAAACTGACTCACGAAGCTCACAACAAAAGCTATATCAAGTCTGGTATGTGATAGATATATTAATCTCCCAACTAGTTGCTGGTATCTCTACTTACTAATAATGTTTTCAGGTTGAACTGGTCTAAAATTTATACCAGTCTCAACAAGAGTATCAACTGCCTTGCATCCTAATAATCCGGTCTCATTCAATAGGTCCAGAATATATTCCTTTGGTTCACAAATATTCCATCATTTGATCTAGCAAACTCCATTCTGAGGAAGTATTTGAGGGGTCTGAGATCTTTAATCTCAAATAATTTGGCTAATCTCTTCTTCAACTCTACTATTTCGGATACATCATCTCCTGTTAAGATAATGTCATCTACGTAAATAATAAGAATAGATAGCATACCTACCTTGGACCACTTGTAAAACAATGTATGATCAACTTGACTTTGACAATAGTCGTGGCTCTTCACAACCCTTCCAAATCTATCAAACCATGCTCTAGGTGATTGTTTTAGGCCATAAAATGACTTCTTTAGCTTGCACACCTTATTTCTCCCATAGGTATCCTCAAATCCTGGAGGTAGGCTCATAAAGACTTCTTCTTCTATGTCTCCATTAAGAAATGCATTTTTTACATCTAGTTGATGTAAAGTCCACTCAAAATTTACAGCCAAGGATAGCAATACCAGAATTGTATTTACCTTTACAACAGGAACAAATGTCTCTTGGTAGTCAATACCATAGGTTTGAGTGAACCCCTGAAGGAAAAACTTTTTATGTTCTAGGAATGTGACATCCATGGAGACAAAAAATTTTTTGAGTTAAAAGAATTATAGCACTTATAACCTCGTTGACTAGGAGCATACCCAATAAAGACAGATTTTTCAACTCTTGGATGTAGTTTGGAGTTTCTATTCGTTGAATTGTGAACATATACAGTACACCCGAAGACTTGAAGAGGAAGAGTAGAGTAAAGTCTATTTTTAGGAAAGCATTGTTTAAACACACCCAACAGTTTCTTATGTTTGGAAAATATAATCAACAATATATCTTAGTTTGTTTTTGCTAAGCAAGAGACTCGTGTGCAAGAGAAGGACAAAATATGCTAGCCCTCTAGTTACACAGTCCCAAGAAACTGGACATGGTAATTTTACATCATCCAACTCAAGTAAGAACCAACAAGCCATATAGACTAGTGAATTACCTTGTCCAAGTGCTCAACTGTGTATATGAATAGGAGATGAGAATAACACAAAATTCCTTCCCATTTATATAAACAGAACTATGTAGCTTATTAGAACATACCATTGACATAATTACATGATCTATACAGATTAACACATCGGAAGGTCTGATAAATCATATGGAGATGGACATATATTTCCATAAACAAGGAAGCAGGAAAAAGGACATCATGCCTAGCAGCATTCATGAAAGAAGTTTACAGTTGCAGAACATAAGAGAAACAAAAATAATTTAGAACATGAACACCATGGTTACAAGATAATGCTGAATGTAGCTAATACCTGAATTAACATCACCACCAATTTCCTTATCAACTTTCTCAAGAGAGCTAACTGCATTCCTGCATTTGCTCAATACTACATCTTCATCAATTTGGCTTCTATAAACAACTTGAAAACCTGAAACTATCTTGTCCACCAAACTTCCAACAGGTTGCTTCTGTGTGGAACAAAAGAAATAGATAATTTGTAGTGGAGCAATATCAACAATGATAAACATGTTGTCAGCACTGGAAATTCACTTGCCTGCTTGATGCCTATATGCTTCCCATTTCTAGTACTATTTTCCAGTTGCTTTCCCAAGAGCTCTTCTTTAAGAATTTGCCCTCTGGAACCAAAAACTTTTCTCTCTTCCCATATGCCAATCTGAATCAATGATGGTTATACAGAAAACATCAGATGTACTACAAACCAATTCTGCAATAACTCATGAAAGAAGTCCGCAAATGAAACAGTAAAAGTTCGTACATATATCCACATGCATAGATCATACTACTGTTCCACACTTGTTTCAAATCTCCTATAACTAAAAAGTATGTAAGATCAAGCACATAATAATGAAAGAAGAGAAGCACAGGCCTGTTGGCTCATAATCATGCCATAAAGCTTGTTTAAAACAAAAGTGAAACAGGTACAAAATCATGAAATTGCTTCTAACAGCATAAAATGAGTTTAAATCAAAATCCAGAACTTATGGTTACTCAAATTCAGAGCCTCATGCTATGACGAAATAAAAGCATAGAGTAACCCATTCTTAATTCTGTAAGTCACCTTATCAAGATTACACCACAATCCAACCAAAATCAACAAAGAAACATGAGACCATACTAATCAAAATGTGATAACACTGCAAATCTGGCTTTCACAATGAACATGAGGTAATATTCTTTTGGATTATGCAGAGGAAACTCAAAATGCCAAGGAAGGTAATATCAGCTGATTTGGACTGAGGCATATCACCCAATAAAAATCAACATACAAGCATGGATTCATCAGCCCTCAACACATTTAATCCACCATGTGATTACAAAGAACTTTATAAGGCATGCAATTATTACACATTGCATCATATTATCATTCACACTTCAGAGTACCTGATCTAACAGCAGGCACACCATGAGATAATAATGTCACCATATGATGCATCCAGCTTAGAGAAGCAAATAACTAATAACAGCTAAATGTTTGAAAAAATAAAACAGAAGCTAGGGAATCTTCTCTTCTTTATTTTAAAAAATTTAGCTAGTTTTCAGAAAATAAGAATATCTTTTGGACAGTACACTAGTACAGTCATAAATTAAAAGGAAAACATGCTAATTGCAAGATTTCTACTTTAATAAGCAATATTTCCTGCTTATAATAAATAAAAAGTAAAAGGCGTCGCATTAGAAAAAGAAGTAATGAAAAACACACTAAAATCATGAAATACAGGATTTTCATTGGTTGTACCGAACCTGTCAAGTAAATATAAAATAAAAGGATATAGTGGAATGGAAGAAGTAAACATTTAGTACCAATCGCAATGCAGCATTTCTTCCAAACTCATCCCCATTTTCAATGACATCACGAAGTGCATCTGGAAGAAACTTCCAGAATTCCCCAACAAATTCTGAACCTTTTCGACGACTATTCTGCAGAATATCATTTGCCAGATACAGAAAAGCAACCCTTTGCTCACGTGGAGAGCAATGAAATTGTCTGTCCCATGTTTCCACAACATGTTTTGCTTTGTTCATATGGAATATACACCAGTGGGATAAAGCTTAGCATATTAAGGACAGCAACAAATGATAATATCAACAATCAAACATCCAAAGTAGACATAAAAAATGGCTAATGTACCTCTACATATATTACCGTCAAAAGACATCAAGAAAAAACGGTGAGGTCAAAATTTGTTGTGTGTTTTGGCTCCATTTGTCAAATAAAACCATGTTCCAAGTACCAAGAATAACAATACGATGTTAATGCAACATTCAGAATAAATCACAAAGGAAAACAAATCCCCATATTACTCTGTAAGGCTAACTACGATTTAAACCCCACACTTAGACAAGATTCATAGATGCATAAGAAAACAAATATACCAGTATCTGCTAAATAGAAAAGGATACTCTCAATGCTAGCCTGTGAGCTGTTGAGCTTAGCTAGTTTCTCAACTAAAATTTGGGGATTAAAAGTACTGCCCATTGGTTCTCCTTCACAATTGAAGAGGCTTAAATTGAGGACACCTTCATAAGAGGAAAACAAAGCACCATTAACTAGTCGAATTAAGTGAAAACTAAGTTAGTTTTGATTAAATAGAGCGCAGTCAAACTGAAAACCCTTGGCACAAACAAAGGGAACTTCTATGTGGGCAGTAAAATCACACACTGAATACCCTAATAATAAAAGAGGAGGAGTTAATAAACGTGAATAATAGAGAGAGAGAACCTATATCTGTAAGTATAACTAGAATGCGAGTGAAGTGGGGAACAATCGAACGGCGCAACTCCAACTTCTCATATAGTATGCATATACACTACACATACATATGTATAGAGAACGAGTATTAAATTAATCAATGAACCCTCCGTTTCCTATTCGGTAAGAGGAACTTATCGCTGCTCTATCTCTCTCACTCTCTTCTCTCAAAGCCTCGTACAACATATATAATTACAGGCCGTGTGTATATGTGAACTATAAAAGAGTTGGCAGGCCTTCAAGGGCACAGCAAAGCAGAGGCGGTTGTGTTCGCCCGTGATTGTCACCTTCTCTAAATTACATACCTATCCCTGCTAATTTCTTACTCTACTTTTACTAGTGTTGCTCTTGTTTTATTTTTTTAAGTACCATATATTATCGTCAAAAGGGGTAAAGTTTTGTTATGAAAGATGCATCCCATCCATTGAATTGAATCCTTGCCCCTACCAAACTAATTAAGGGCTAAACCTAATGTATAGACTATTGTATCGTATATACCAATCAAAAAATAGTATTATAATATGTTATATTATATTAAATTACATATTAGTAGGAATCAATCTTTTCAATTAATGCCCATTGCTATGGGTAGATTTTTAAAATATTAATTAAATCATTGTCATCATCATTATCACATCGAGTTTAAAGTTTCATAATTAAGTGGAGTCTAAGAAAGTCTGGTGGCACGTAGTCTTATCTTTATATAATAGAGAGGTTATTTTCAGTAGACCTACAATACAAATGAGATAATAAAAAAGTGATGTAAGTGAAAGAGTAAATAGGTAAAACTTGCTAGCTAAAAGATTATGAAAAATAGCAGCACACTAAATACATAAATAAATAGAAATAAATAATCAAAGGATATACCTGATATGATGTTTAGATCTCTTAGCATTCGATAAGTTGTCAAATCCTGCTCGTCTTGTCTCTATTCAAGTTAGGAGTTCTTGATCAAAATTTTGAAGGTATGACAATTCGACAGTTGCTAACGACCTCGCGAGATCTTTGCCTATATACCTATTCTGGGGAAATTATAAATTTAGAAAAAATTAGAACTAAATTGAAAAAAAAATCAAATTTTTAAAAAATTAAGCCTCCATCCTTTTCCCTCTTCAACTATCTCGCTCTCACAACGTTGTCCTCTATTAATCTCACTCTAGTGACCTCTTCTCATAAGTTCGATGTCGTTGTTGCCACACTAGGTCGTTGCTTTCACCACGCCAACTCCGCCGCCATCACCAAATCTATTTCATGGTCCCTTTTATGTATGAATTTAATGAGGACCACTGAATTGGATTGGACTACTAGATTTAAATAGGAGTTTGTTTTGGTTTGCATGTAGAGCATTAAGTCTTAAATATTTGCAGAAAAACTTGGATTGGCCTTTCATTGCATTTGAATCATCAGTGACATTTTGAATTTTGAAACTCATGTTATAAAAATCTTAACTATTTGGGTCTTTTGGAATGCTATATAGATTAAAAAGTTATTTGTAGTTTCTCATCTTTAGGGCTCCCTTGTTTGATGATTATCTGGAACAGCTTAATCACTCATCAAACTAATTGTCTGACATCATATAATGAGCCTGATATGTACAATATTTACAAATCCATCAAAGACTTCACCTACTGTATCTAATTGTCCAAATCCTAGAAAGTAGTAGTAAGCATAAAGCTTTGGTAATTTTGAGCCTTTATGTACAATACATTTAATCAGTTGAGGTTAAGAACATACAAAAGGAAAAACAAGTTAGATGTGTTCTATTTTGGTTCCAAACCAACAAAGTTCTACTGTAAGAAGTGTGATGTTTGACAAAAAAATATGCCTAAAACTTGGTAGAGATATGATATATAGAGGTTCATGTCTTGTACATACGGAGTGTACAACTATTTTGGCTCCTTGCGTTAAGATTGTCCACTTTCATCAATAATTAATTAAAGTACTTTAAGATCAAGGCCAGAAATTCATTTAATCATAGGTTTGTTTAATTTATTAGGCAAGAGTTAGATATAAGTGGATTACTTTAACATATATCACAAAGTTCCAAAATAAGATTATGTTGCTTACATCCATTAGGTACAGTTGGCTCGTTACAGGTTAACAAACACGCCATTAAAAAGATTAAGATTTATTAACTATGGTAAATATGTTTTGAGCAAATTTACTTTCATATGCAAATTGTTTTCGATACAAAGTTATTGATTTAATTTTGACATATTTCTTTATTTATTGTTATATATAAATGGATGGAAGTTCAAGTAATCCTAATAATTCAACCTCTTTAGGAAGATTCGATAATTTAATTTAGGCTCATGCTAGATTGGTTCCTACTATGAAGAACCATATTATTTGTTTGTATTGTAACAAACTTTTGAAAGGTGGGGAATTACTATATTAAAGTAATATTTAGCTAGAATCAAAAGTGATATGGAGCCTCCTAACAAATTTCTCCATAATGTGAGATAGAAGATAAAAATTTTGTTTGAAGACTATCATAATGAGAAAGAAAGAAGTCAAAGGCTGAATTATGAAATTGGTATTGGAATTTCTTTTTATAGTGGCTAAGTTGATATTGGCAATGTTGAAGATGGTATTCTTACCTAATAAGAAGTAATTGTTGTAGCTAATTTGAGAAAGAGAAGAAGGTAGGTGTCTCAACTTTTTTTTTTGCTTTACAAACAACTCCTAAAGGTCAACCTCAATTTGCAGTGCATTCAGGGGCGGACCTACCCCAGAACATGGGGTTGCATATGCAACCCCATTCAAAACAAAATGAAAACAAATTACCCATATTCTAGTTTCATCGTTGAGCGTCGAACCCACAACCTATTAGTTAGGAAATAAACATTCTACCACTACACTACAAAATTTATTATACTCTTTACTCTCTTGTTTTAATACTTATACTTACCTTCAACAATAAATGTGAAAAATAAAAATCGAGAACCCAAGTTACCGTAACCCAACTCATTCTTCATTCTTCACTTCTCTCTTCGACCTCCTCTCTCTCTCTCTTCATTCTTCACTTCTCTCTTTATTCTTCACTCTTCAACATCAATTCCAATCCCTCTCCATTGAAGGTGCGAAACCCTTGAAGATTAATTTCAAGTAAGTTTGAGATTTTTAAGGTTAATTTTGATTTCTAAATTATGCGTTTAATTGTTAGGGTTTGGAATTTAGGGTTTTCTAAATTAGGGGTTTAATTGTTAGGTTT
>JANZXR010000006.1:27412783-27422875 GCA_027575705.1 Erythroxylum echinodendron
TTAATTATTTAATTTAATTTAATTTATATATTAATTTTATTTAATATAATATTATGACCTGGTCATAGATGGTATTAAGAAAAATTATTGAGGGTATATTAGGTAGTATGCATTTATCAGTTTACGTTCCATCCTAAACCCTTTGAATCGGAGGCTTCTTATTTTCACTGTTTAGGATGGAATGGAACGTAACATGAAACTTTCCGCTTTCATCCCATTCCATTTCATTCCATTATGAAACCTTCAACCAAACGATGGAAGCATGTTACGTTCCATCCCCTTCTATCCTCAACCCCTCAATCAAACAGAGCCTAAAAGAGATAAAAACAATCTTTCAAACAGCGTTTGGGTCCTCTATGTATCTAATATAGAAAGAAATGAATTGCATAATTTTACAAGGTATAGAAAGGTCCAAGGAGCAAGTCATTACTAAACTAATTTTGTGGATTAAAGAACGACTCTTGATTTAACAAGCCCATAGGTTTTGTAGCAACGTAACGGCTTCTACTTAAAGCTAACTAGATATCACACAAATCTACAATTTTTGTAGCTACCCGATGGCTTCTATGTAGAGTTTACCAGACATCATACAAAGAAACTTAGGCATAAAACAATAATCTCTAAGATCACATTCTTGAAGTCATTCTACTCCCTTACAACAAATGGATTCTCAAAATTGAACCAAAATGATGAATTAGCTTATATCTATTGCGTCAAAGCCTTACATTGAATAGAATAGGCATGTTCCATTTTTTCCTAGGATCTTATTAAGGATAGCAATTCTTCGATTACTAGCCTGAGTATTTGATAGCTTAATGCTTGTATTATCATCTTTTAAATTAATTTATTTAATTTATATAAAAAAAGTGCAACATAGCCTTTGCTAATTCATTGTTTGTTTTATGTAAAGAATATCATTTTCTAAAAGTTTAGTTTTTTTTCGTAAGATTTCTTTACTAGCTTTTTGCTCTCTATATTAATAGCTTTGTCTCCATCTAGAACAATCTTTCAAAACAAGACATAAAGAGGTCAATTAAAATAAGTAAAAATATAATATTTTTAGTTTAACATTTGAAAGAAAAATTTTCAATTTCTCATTAATAATTTTATTTAAAAACTATTTACATTATTTTGTATGCTAGTTGACTTTAAATATGTTGATAAGTCATAATATTAACTTAGTATAAAAATAATATAACACAGATCCACATATAACTAAAACTTCTTTAAAAAAACTAATATGTTCTCTCGGCATGAAGTCAGGAAACAAAGCAATGGTATGATAAATTACAAAAACAACATAGATATGCATTATATGCTATTGGCAACAGCCACCAACACATCTTTGAATTTGCACCCAAGCCATAGCCCCAACTTTACAAATTCATCATCCCAAAAACTTAGCTGCAGTTCATTTCATCTAGGATACACTAATGATATGCTTATGTGACTTCGCCAATAGATCCTTTCCTGTTGGCATACATAGAACACAAATACAAGCCCATCTGCATAATCAATGAGAGCCGATAACTTTTCTCCATTAATTATTTCAGTACTCCTCACCAGAATACATTAAGAGGCAGCAGAAGATAGAGCATCTTTTGAATCCTCCTTCAGCTAGAAATAACAAAAAGGATTGAGATAAGAGATATTCACTTCATATTGATGGAAGCAAAATTGAAAGCTTCATAAATGTAGATTTTAAGCACAAAATAAATTGCTTTAAAATGCAAAAACTCCAGATATGTTCAGAATAGTGATATTGATATTGCTTGGAAGCTTTAAATAGTATTCATTGTTCTTATCGACGTCATTTTGTTTGTAAGAAATCCTTACAAGTCGCTAAAAGCAATCATAACTTATTCCGTTCCAGACACTTTAGCAGTAGATGAACAAGAAATGATTCATTTTATAGTCTTATTCTGATTCACTATTCCATCTTCCCACGTCCATATATTTAAACTTCAGTCAGCAAAAAATAAAAGTCGGGGATCTGAAACAGGTGAGAGGAAAAATAAGAGAATTACAAAAATGGTTATCCCTAAATGAAGTCATATTTATGAGATATCTTTGTAATTCCATTGCCAGCGGCATTTTATAGCAAAATTGTTAGAATTGAAGATTACACAACTCAAAAAAGACTTCTGCTGCTCGTTAGTTCAGTCACACAATATATAATTAGTAAGTGGAACTTCTCTTTCATTTGACCTGTATCGAGTGATATGTATTTAAACAGGTTAACTCACTGACATTTTGACGCCACTTTGTCAATCAAAATGGAGCACAGCTTATGATAACGAACCTCACAATTTAAATCACAGGTCTGATAAAATTTCGCTAGAACAAATGTAAATGAGTACATTAAGTACGTACCAAATTAAGGTGGTTCACCAAAGCCCCATGCAGTAGCCTTTTGAGCTTCTCGCATTGATCTGGCATATGATTTAAATTGACCAATTCCTCAAGCTGGGCCCATAGGCACTCTATTGTTTTATATGGGAACCATACCGCAAATGGTCTTTTCCTATTAATCAAGTCTGACGGTCTCTGCAGTTTAATATGGCAGAATTCTTAATACGTAACCAGTAAAACATCAGCAATAAAACACATCTTTAAGAACATTTAAACTTGATTCAATTGGAAAATAACAGCAATAATCTAACAGCACATGTAGAATCTGAACTTCACAAATAATACACACAAACACAGAAGAATGGAAATACTTTATGGAGAATATAACGATGATTACCTTAAAATTTACAGTAATAATAAGTACTCGTGGTGAACTAATGAAAAAGAAAAAAACATAAGCACTAAATTCTCATCTAACAGCTAGTGACAACTTCCATTTGATATTGAGATTAGATTCAGTCCATAGCAATGGAGCGAAAAAAAGGAAAATCAATTACAATAGTGTTTATAACCAGAAAACGTTTATGCCATAAGAAAATTGATTAGATTGTATATGCCAAAACTTCCAAGACTTTGGTCATACCCACTATGAGAAATTTCAGTTCCAAAATATAGTATAATAATAGCTAACAATTGCAAGATTGTATTGACCACCTTACATACACATAACAAGCATATGTACTACTTGTTAATAATGCAACCTCAGACCTACACAAGCCTCTTGATATATCTTCCCCAAATGAGCCAAAGTAAAGCCTTTCAGTGAGTAGCTGAAAATAAATAATCTTACGTGCTGACTGTTAGAATGTGATCTTCTGAAGAGAACAATATGATAAATGGTTGACTTACCACTGATGCAAATGCTGTTGTGTACTCAAGAAACAGGTTTATAGCTTCTGTATATCGACCGTAAACAACATATAGTTGAAGTAGTGATGCAGGGTTTGATTCTTTCCCAGTCATCCCCCAAGTTATATCCCTTTGGCAATCCTGTCAACACATGTGAATACAATCTCCCTTAACATGAACCCAAACTGTGATAAAAGTATATGAAATCAAAGATCTATTTTGGCAAATATCGACAGCAGTGTTTTCAAATAGGCATGCTCAATTTCGATTTTCAGAGAGTTCATGATATGTATGATGCAGAAATATATTCAGTTACCATTCAAGGAGAAAACTGATTCTGGCTTTTAGAAGCCTACTAATTTTGTGGGCTGAAGAATCACAAAAGCAATACTTTTGACAGAGTGAAAAAGTCAACTAGAGAACAGGTTTAAATTTGGGGACTAATTTATGATTTTTGGCATCCTATTTTACATCAAGAGGTACAGCTAAGGACCTAATGTTTCGATTAAGCAGCACGTCTTGGAAAAGGATTATTGGAAACAAGCTACTTCTAGGAAAGGACAACTGAAACTATAAACAGGACGCAGACCAGACATCATGAATTCACTTAAAAATATTCTTGATTCACGTATTGAATTAAGTAAAGTAATTCACTTGTCCAAATGGCCACTTAGACATTTTTTTTTTTATCAATAATTATAGTTTGGTAATGATATACATCTTTGACCTTTAAACCTTTCTCCTTTTAACAGGCTGAAGTGCCATTCATGAGATCATCCGATTAGAACTAGGAATAACCCTGTCCAAGTTATTACATTCAAGAGAAATACCTAAGAATTTTAAAATTGGCTGATGTTAAATGTAATTAGTCGTAAATGAAGCATGTTAACCCCCCGGCACAAGAATTACCTTGAACATTTGTACCAGCCATAAAGGTAACTCGATCTGAGGATCCGTACGAAGAAGTGTTTCAGCAACAGCAACTGGTAATCCAGCATGAAAAGCTATATATTGTTTCTGTAGTAAAGAAAAAAACCTAATTACAATGATAATACATTGGAGTAGGAGGTAAAGCAATTGCATGTTATAATAAAGACCCAATATCTCTAGAGTATGAAGAATGATTAGAACGAAGTTCTAGTGATCCAGAATACTTTATAACAACATTGGATGTAGATAGTCTTAAATAATTAACAAAAAGCTGCAATAAAGAGTTCTCACATAGTTAACTCCAAAATGCCAAAATTGCAAATTCAAAAAAGCGAATCTACCAATGCCAGGGCCATGACGCAGGACCACGTTTAGCTCTAGCCATGAGATTCTGGATATATGGGTGTAATGAATAAAGATATAGATTGTCACATTTGTTTTGGCATCATGCATTGTGCACTGAGAATCTTTTCAGACATATAGCAAGTGACAAAAAGCTGCTATTATATTAAAGTTAATCGTTAAAAAACACTTATCATACGATCAGGTCAGCCAGATCAGTCGAACTCAAATATACAGGTTTCCAAGAATCCAAACTGTTAATCAGACCTCAAATCTTCAAGTCAAACCTCTCAAGTTCAAGAATCAACTTTATATACCACAAGATGATGACTGAATAAAATGTTTACCAACATGCCAAAAGAAAAGTTTCTTTTCAGGCCACCATTCTTGTATTCATTTTGGTTCATTAAAACTAAAAAGAGAAAATAAATGGAGGGAAGTAAATACTGACAAGATAATGCTCTAGAGTTTCCCACTGATTATTTCCCACAAATAATTGAGATGCAGCACTCGTATCGGGAGAACGATGAACATTTCCTTCCTTCGATGATGTTAGCAAAAGAACATTTGTCCTGGAAAGTTCCTAAAACATCAGTCACCTGGTATATCCTAATGCCTAATAGCAAGTTTACCAAGTTTTAAAAATCAAAAAGTACAGAAGAACCTGAAAAGTACATGGAGGTAGTAACGAGACTATAGCTTACCCAGTACTTGAAGAATCTACATTTTTTGGGCAACATTTGAATGAAATTGCAGAGAAAACCCTCTCCAGTTCCCTAAGCAAAAAATTAGACAAGTGATTTTTGAAAGTTTGCCAAGAAATCATTCCAAATGAAGTAAAAGGCATTGCTCAACTAAAGTGCAGAATCATACCTCTTCAATCCTGAGCCCTTCCAGAATTTTAATATAACTACAAATACCATATCGTACAAATTTTGTTGGACTAAGAGATCAATCAAATCCGATGGTGCTTTGTCTGTTCCTGGACATAAAAGAAATGGAGAAAATTAGCAAGAAAACCTAAGACAGTAAGGATAACAATAAAAGAAAAGATTACTTTTCAAACTTTCCTTCAACTATGATGACAAGATGGAGTTTCAAACTCTCTAGAAAAGAAAGCCAAATGCAACCTATTTGTATCAATAAAATGACATTAACTACTAAGACATAGGAGAAGAATCCTCCGCTTCAGTTTTACCAGAAAAGGTCCACTTTACATTTGCTAACGAAAGCAAATATTCTGCTGATGTTAGCACAAACTCATCTTGAAGTCTCTCCATATCAATGTAGTGTTGCACTCTTCGAACCTGAACATCACTGCTTGCTACTGCACCAAAAGTAAAAAGCATAATGGTTATGAGAAATAAAGAAATAAAAACCTTAGTTTGCACAGGATTCATCTTATCATATGGCCCTTATCAGAATCAAAATGATGTAGTACAAAAGAACAATCCAACTAATAGAAAACATATCTGGTAGATGCAATACTTACACTCTTCTTTTGCTGTTGTTTTAGCTTTCTTAATACGAAAGGAGTCACTACGAGCAGAATTTCCTTCAAGCGGAGGATCAATCCATCCATATGCAGGATGAACTAGATGCAGGGCGTTGATAGCAGCAGAAAGTCCATTCAGCCTCTCCTGTAGCACTAGTGATGCATACTGGTGATCTTCTAAAATTATTTCACTTCTTAAACGAGCTGTGTATTGATACATAAAACTTGCAGCACTTCTCCAATTATGTCGGTGCATCTCAAACGCATAGAGCAACTTATATGCACTTGGTTTTGCCAATATTTCTGAGCGATCTGCCTACATTTTTTATGCAGAAACAAGGCCCAGGCCAACATTATGCCAACATACCACAAGTTGACACTAAATACAGTGAAGAAAATTCTGTTATATGCAAAATACCTTCCAGGCAAGCTCTTGCTCTATCTTATCCGCTAAACCTATGAAAGGTAACTGACCATCACAAACTACCTGCAACTTATATCAGTGACAGGCTTAAAATGTTGTTTATAAGGATAAACATTTTGTTGCTCAAATAATTGCAACAGAGGGCATTACTAATACACCACGAATAAAGTAGAAGTAAATGCCTTTTATTAGGTACGACATTAATAGTGCCAGCAAGGTTTAGGAGCCATTAAATGTCATGAAAAATATAGTATCTGATTATAGTGTCTGATTCAACTTCTCTTTTACTAACATAGAACAACTAAATAAAATGAGAATCAAAGCCCCAACTTTTCAAATCTAATAAAAACAGATTTACGTTCAGGAACTATCTAATCAGCTAGGCATTCTAGAGATCCTAATGCAATCAAATTGCACATAACTATAAAGCAAATTTACAATAACCATTTAATTTTATTTATTTTTCCAATTTTTGATGACTTATGCTAAAAGACAAAGCAAAGAAGAAAGCAATTTACCAAAGAATACTTGAACACAAATGCTATAAGCATGAATTAACAAGTAGAAAATCAATGCCAAAATGCACAACTTAGCCACAACATGAGGCACATACCAGTTCAAGGAAGTACAGACAAAAAGTTTCTCTCACACTCTTTCTCAAGGAACAAATCAACCATATAATCTATCATTACTAAAACATACAGTCAAATTATGTCGCATAGTTTTTTTTTTTTAATCATTCGCATAACAAATAAAGAAAAAAGTGAATCCAAATAACTAAACAATTCAGAAGATAAAAGTTTGCTTGGTGTAGAACCTTTATTTCCCCACGTTCAAAGAGAACTATTAAGAAACGCCTCAAGCAGATATACTTGCTCTCTTCATCTGGGTTTGACAGTATTGCACAGTATGCATTGTACAGGAGATTAAGATCTAAAGTGAACTTGAAGACGTTTGCCCAAAGTCTTCCTTTGACTGTAGTAGCTAATTCATCATCTTTCATGTTGGAAACATCTCTCTCACTAAGAGCTTCGTCAACATACTCGAGTGCAGCAAGTGCAAACTGACAAGCACCTTCACTAATGCCATATTGCTCAAATATTTGCATAACCCATTGATAGTAATGAAGCTTCCATGAAGCAGGTGACTCGCAACCTTCTGAAGAAGAAAGCGATGAAGAAGAATAATCATCAAATTGATAACATAAAGTCAACGTTTTCCCTAAAAGAAGAAACAACTCACTAAAACCAACAGGTGGCAATCCTGAATCATGAGATAAATACTGCAAAGCTTGACAAGCACTTTGTCCAGATGAAGCTCTGAATAGAACAGCCAGAACAAATGTAAGGTGAGGGAAATGTAGTTAGCAATAGCATAAACAACTATTTTACAGTTGCTCTAGTGAACAATGAGTAGACCAAGTAGAGATAGAAGAACACTGGTGATAGTTCAAAATTGAATACAACATACAATATAGATACACAAAATATGAATAAACTGAAAAAAAAAAAGCAAAGGACAGCAATCAAACCCAAAAAAAGATGGACTGAGCTGCAGCCTGTGTTCACAAAATCCATCATATAGGAATTACCACCAACTTCACTCCTCTCAAAGATCATATCAGTATCACTATGGACTAGGAATGACACCAAATACATAATGCAACAGGAGACCTTCATATTAAAGGTCTTACTCTGAAAACTCCATTTTCTAAATATCTACACCTCCTACAGGCTTTTGTGACATTTTAAAGTTATTATATTAACAAATATAACGTTAAGCATGAAATGTTTAGTATTGTCTAGTTCATACATAATCCTTACAATTTGCACAAGGCGTAATCTGGAGAATTCATGCAGGAGCAATTAAAAAAAATTCAAGAAAAAAAAAGAGAATTAAGCTCAAGTAAGAGGAATAGAAGTCCAACTATCAATTTTTTTCAAGGCCACAACTGAATGGAATCAATGGAAAAGGAAATCATAATTTAGATTCCATTTATTTCAGATCACAATTTGGTAAGATATAAGAATTGGGAGCAGAAATTTGTATGTTTAGTCACAATCACAATTACAAGAACATTTGGTTTGCAATTAAAACCAAAAGTTCTGAGGCTTACAGTAATTGAATGAGAATTGGGAACTTCAAGTTAGATCTGGAATCCAAAGACTATCTCACATAAATAAACTCAGATGTCATCATGGATTTCTCCACAGAATAAACAGCACAAGAAATACATAATATACAAATTGGTTCACACAACATAAGTTAACTACGTACCTGAAGAAGCACCGCATAGCTTGGCCAACCTTCCTCTCTTTCAACATTCCCTGGAATTCATACCGTGCCTGAGCAAGCAGGGAACAACCCAGAAGATGCTGAAGTGCACTCCATTCGCCATCGGTATCTTTAATAGTTTTGGATATTTTCTCCCTTAGTAAATTGGACTCCACAGCAGTTACCAGGTACTAGAAACGTCAACATGGAGAGAAGGAAGGAAAAGAAATTCAGGTACATTTGATGAAGTGCAAACTAATTATAGCCGCAAAGCCTAATTCACTAAACTACCTCAACAGCATTATACTGGCCATGTCTGAAAAGGATGAATGAAAGATCAATTGAACGCGTTAAGAAAGTAGATTGCTCCCCTGTTTTCCCCCAAATAATCCAACTTACAATATCCCGAACTGCAGCAATGATGTCGTGAGGATTGGGTAGACACAGTGTAGAAGAATAGTTTGTATTACCAGAGGATGTTTGTGTTGTTAGCAGAAGTACAGAAGCCAATGTAAAATCACTTTTGCCAAGTTTGTCATTCCATGATTTCCTACCATTGCTGCTATCTAAATCACAAATAATAATAATAATAATAAGAGCAGAAATAAATTTTAAAGACAAAACTATGTATAATGCTTTTTTTTTCTGTCTTCACAAAAACATAAGACCAACAGGAACAAAGTAAACCCTCAGACGAATGCTTATTAAAACCCAATCATCAGTTGGTAGATGCAATAATCAGTTCAGCAGTTCGAAGTTAGGGGGTTTAAATTCCACACAACCCTTCAGAGGAGTAATATAGTTAATTCTACAGACTTACCAATTTGTAATGATGAGAGTTGGGAACTGAAATCTTCAACTGAAGGAGAATCAGAAGGTGTGGAGCTGAAGAAGTGAATAATCAACCACTCAGAAATAATATCATGAATAATTGGAATCAACTCACGTTGGACTCTGGATATGTCATCATGCGACATATTAATCTGCAAAGTAAGAGAAAAAAAAGGTCAAGATAATTTTCAACTACAACAGTTCAACAACAACATTCTTAGAGGCACCTATGATGGGGTAGATTAGGGAAGAAAATATCACTTAATTTGGCCTGACAGGTTGTAACAAACGCAAAAAGGAAATATAACAACTTTCAATAAAGCTATAGATCAACTGCAATTGAGTCACCGAACTCTAATTTGTAAAGCAAAATATTATATTACAGAACTTGTGTGGCGAAGAGAAGATGAAAGAGAAATTAGTGGAATCAGTCACATTATTACAGAAGCAAAAATTAGTAAGTTGATCACTACAAATCCAAGTTTGAACAGCCTCATGTGCTGCTTCCTAATCTCCAACCCTAACGACTTTCATC
>JANZXR010000006.1:27422975-27437301 GCA_027575705.1 Erythroxylum echinodendron
AGCTACTCTCATTACCCATTATGATATCCCCTGCTTCAACTACAATCCTACAAGATTTCATTTCAATCACAAACCTCAAATCCAAGTTTGAACAGCCTCACGTGCTGCTTCCTAATCTACAACCCTAACGACTTTCATCAGCTACTCTCATTACCCATTATGATATCCCCTGCTTCAACTACAATCCTACAAGATTTCATTTCAATCACAAACCTCTATAACAACTTATTTTAATAACACAAGCAAAAAAATTTCGCAAAACAAAGAAAAAAATACATCAATCTTGGAAATAAAACCAAACCACAGATGTAGAATTTCCCAAATTAACCAAAACATCTGATGCATCTTAAAAAAGAATAAACAACAGTAAAACCGTGGACAAAGGCAACTGTCAACCCATTAGTTATACATTTCATGGTCCCCAGGTCATCAGTTAGTTATATGTCTCATGGTTCCCAGGTCATCAATAAGTTATATATTTCATGGTCACAAGTCATTAATAAGTTATACATTTCAAAGTCAGCAAGGCCATGATGGAGTTGTGCAATTAATGATAATGCAAATGACCTGGCATAAGTTAATGAATCATTGCATATCAATACATGCAGAAGAAACACGAAAGGGTTCGCAAATCAGATTGCTTAAAACAGATAAATGTTAAAATGGAAGAAATTAAAAAAAAAACAACTAAGGAAACAATACTCCAGAAAAATGGTTTTAAGAAAAATTTCAACTGACCTGTCCACTAACATTGAGAAGATAGCTCAAAAATAGAAGAACATCCAATGCAGATTCAAACATCAACTTTGAAATCTGAGAAGTAGACTGGACTAGGACAGAAGTGTTTACATTAAAATCCAATTCAACATCTAATTTTTGTACAATTTTCCTAAGTACAAGAAGCTGTAGATAGCTTTGAATGGCATTCAGAACTTTTCCCCAGGAGGAAGCTTTCTTGAATAATGCATGAAGGGACAATAGCATGTCAATAGAAAATTTTCTCAGGTTTTTATGATCTATAAGTTCTTGTTTCCAAGCACGATCACTCCGAAACTCCGAAACATGAAGCACTGGTACTGATGAACTATATCCTGTCTCCAAAATCTTCAACAAGCGAGGAGCAATTTCTTCACGTGATATAATAGGAGTGCTAACTTGTGATTCGTAAAATATGGCAGGAACTGTTTTTCCCAATTCTTGGCTTAGACAAATGATACATCGAAGCACTTCCAAAAGAATCTCATGCTCAGAATCATCACCAGATAACTCTAACACACAATTTGCAAGACTAACAAATTCATCAGATCCAGAAGAACCTGAAAATATTAGAGCAAAAAGAAAACAACGTATGACTAGCGGTAAAATCTCAAAACAAGTGCATATTACTTTCTTTTTGCACTGAAATAAAAAAGTTAAAAGTGTACCATCCATGAGCAGCTCAATTGTTTCCATGTCACGAAATACTGATACTGAATTCTTTCTCACCAAACCAACAGCACCGGTAGAGGACTGAACTAGCAAACCATATGCGGAATTGTTCTTGCACCAATGATGGAAATATCGGGAACAGAAATTTTTCCAGTTATAAATTATAGAAGTCATACTCCTGCTTGCCCCCTGACAGAAATAAGCAACACATAACTCGCCTTACAGTAGTATAACTTACTACATTTCTACACCAGAGAATGGAAGAATAAGAACACATGCACACACAGGGACACGGGGCTACCATATAATCGAAGTTTAGATAAAAAGCAAGGAATTACCTCACATTCAATTACTGAACATATTTCCTCTTTCAATCCATCAACAGTTAAGGACAGGAACTCAGTATCAGTCCAGTGCCTGTTGTAGTCCAGCAAAGTTGAGCGCAGAACTGCATTGAGACAGACACCAGGGTGAAGCAGCCTACGTAAAAAGATTGATGACACAAATGGCACAATTCGATCCTGCAAAAGAAATTTGATTAAGCAAAATGTCACATGAGAGGTACATGGACGAAAATTTCTCTGGTACTTAGACATAGAAGAACTTGTGCAGCACTTATACTTCATATTTGATGTGAAGAATCAGGATGTTAATTGAAACAATCCCACATATAATACAAGAGAGCAAGTATAAAAATCCCAGAGATGTTAAAACAAAAACAAGCATTGGAAGATAGAGCAAAAGAGCAAGTACAAAAATGATCAAATTTTGCCAAAATATGAACCTCACCGCACCAAACAAATAAAGCAAGTTTAACACTGTAATTTAAACACCCATTATCGCTCTCCTCAAGAAACTGTTACCACACCATATTTATACTCACTACTACCAACCTTCCTAACATTGACCGTCAAACCAAACGGCCTCCACCCGTGTAAAGGTTACGAAGGGTAACCAATCAAAAGACACTAACTATTTTCACTGATCCAATGCCAACAGATGTGATGTTATTCTTGTCAATCTCACCAAAATCAGCAAAAATAATCTAATCACGCTGGTATTGAAAACAATCTCAAGTTGTCCTCTTTGAAGCCCAGTAAAAAGAGTTAGAACCCCCAACTTGAACATGTCTCAAATATCAAAATATCAACTGATTTATTCTGCTCCCTTCTCAACTAGCTATACATATACAATACAAGGTTTGCATGAAAAACATGAAGAGATGTACAACCAGCCACCATTCTTCCTCTTTTATTTACTTAGGACAGATATCGCAATTATGAGTTAAAGGGGATAAAAAGTGGCACAATCAGTGATCACTCGTCAAGAAAACTACCTCTGAATCAAAATATAAATGGCCCCCCAATCTCACCTTTGAAGATGGAAAGATTGACTGGGTCATCCAAACGAGATATTCTGCTGAAACCTCAGAATTTTGAAATAACTGCTCAGCAACAAATTCTTCCTGTAAAGCATAGCACTGGATATCTTCCCTGCAATAAGTTCAGGAGAGTAACAGTAAAGCAAGTGTCAACTTGTATTGTACTGAAAAACGAAAAAAGTAATATTAGTGTCTTCACACTTAAAGGACATCATAATTATGAAGAAACCAAGAACATGATTTTATTTCACATAAGAAAAGAGATCCAAAAGCCTTGCCATAGAAGAGAAGCTCAGAAAAAAAAGGGTGGCTCTTGGATAATATTTCAATAGCAGATGGCACATTCTAAAAGAATTATAATGCCAAAACTAAAATGGCACCTATCTTTTTTTCTAGTAAGACATGGATGTAATTTGTAATGATCTCAACAAAGATAATGAAAAAGACAAGATTCAAGAATTTTTATTTAAGCTACAACATGAATTACTTACTCTTCCAAATTTGTGTGAACCAAGTTATGCATTGTCAATCCATTGTCTTTCAATATCAAAATCCTGTTTGAAGTAAACTTTACGTCAACACACTTCCCCTGGAAAAATATTGAATGCAATTATCAAAGTCCACCTCTTCAGAATTGTGAAAGGTAGCAAGATTACAGGAAGAAATCATTTACCCCTTCTAAAGGAATATTTTTAACTAAAGCCCCTATTGATAAAGTATTCCTGTCACCCCAAGTACACTGAAGATTATAGATGTAGACAACCTCTGTGTCGGTGTCCTGCAAGTTGAGCACAACACTTATTCAGCAATGTCTCAATTGATAAAAGCAAAATATTCAAGCAAAAAGCTATTCTACACTTTCATTCCATAACCCAATTATGATATTAGCAGACAAATGTTGGTGAAAATAGTTATTGCTTGTGATTTCCAGACCATTTAGGACCTATAGATCTCACAAAGATAATTGGAGAGGCCCAAGTATTGTCAAATTCTTCAACTGCACTCTGTAAAGAAATGTCAGCTGGAAAAGATAGCCCATTCACTTTTTGAACACTTGCCTATCAGGACTCACATTAACTATAAAAAAATACACAGTTTTCGAAGAATTAAACTACCAATGAAACATTTCATGATAACTAAGGCAGACCTTCAGTTTGGATCGGATGCTTAGAGCATTGAAAGACTCAGATTCATAAACATGAAGACCGCATAATCTTTTAATTTCAAATATTAAATGCTTTGTAAAAAAGAACATCGATTTTACACCAGCCCATCATCTGAAAGTTTAACAACCAACATAAAAATGATATTGCCTTAAAATGATTTTACAGGTACAACTACGGCACCAATTATTTTACAAAATTTTGTGCATACAGATAAATTTAATATTAAGTAACACAGTTGAATCCTTCTAGTCTCAGCAGAATTCCTATTGGGATGTTGTTATTGTTGTTGTTAATGTTGAATTCTTCTAGCATCAAAAGACTTGGATTAGTTTCGTGAAGATATCACACTAAATGCCCTCACCAAAAAACATATTAATTTCCTGAAGCTTTCGTTGGCCAATAAAATGCCCTCTAAACATTTTTTAAGCCAAAAATATCTCAGCTATAACCATTCAGTGGCTCGGAACAGGGTATTCATCACATTTTTCTCACCAAAAAATCTTAGATTAATTTCATGAAGTTCTCATTGGCCTGCTACATACCCTCTAGACAGTTTTTCAGTTAAAATAAGCTTAGCTATGCTCTCATTAACTGGGAACAAGGTATTCATCACTTTTCCTAACCTACACACTGCTTTCCTTTTCACTCATGGTTAATTTCATAAACATGGCTACAATGTAATGTAACAATTTTCCTTTGCTTCACCATTCAGACTAACATCTAACATTACCCCGACTCACAACAACCAGTTTGACTTCAACCTTTCTTGAGCCATTTTATATTTCTGTTCAGAATCAAATATTATTGACTTGGGAAAACAATCTTTTCCCACATCCAATCACGCCATTTCACATCTTTCTTCATCACCAAGAAGTTCTAAATGAGTAACATCTTACCTTTTTGTTTCCTTTTTTAATTAAACAAGACAATGTAAGTATGAGCTTGAATGCACCTCAACTTATTGTTTTAAGATCTTGAATCTAAAAATTGAAATCTAAACAATGCTTTATTAATTTTTATTTCATTAGGTTCTTCCTAAGTATCAAAATTTGGAAAAAAATAAAAATAAAAAAAATTGTTAACAGCAAGACTTAGATGGCATGAATGCAGTGGCAAACATATTAAATGCTTCACATCCAAAATTGCATTAGATGGTTTCTATAAAAAAAGAACCGTTTTATGCATTAAAACAGTAAACTAAAGATTCAAGGTTCATATGGGATGTAAGTGTAACATCAAAATAGTGTTTGCAGCTAACCATGTTAAAATTTAAAATACACACTACTTGGAGGTGACAGCTAAAATATGATTTATTTCTAGAACAAAAGTCTAAATTTTGATATAACACAAACCTAACAATTCATATACACACTATAATGGTGTCTTGCACAAAATAAAGAGTCAGCAAAACTCAACGTTTTCATAACGCTATTTGTCTACTTCTCTGTAGTACATAACATGCAATTGTTGCAATCAGTCATCAAGCCTTTCAATAGAATCCACTATCTTAGTTAACCCTAATATCAGTAGTGAGTTGACACATTACTGATATTTTTACTTTGTTCGGTTTGTCAAATATCATCAGTTTCTTAAAGGGATAATTAATGACACAAAAAAATGGAGCTCATAAGCTTACAGTAGTCCAAATGTTCCAAGAGCACATAAACAAGCCTTTTGCAGGGACAAAACAGGCTGAGAGAATGATAAAGCTTAAACTTGAAGAGAAGCTACATATGCACCTTTGTTTGAGGATAGAAGGCAAGATATGATGGAAGTTGCAAACAATTGATATGGATAAAATGATTTGAGAAAGAAAATGTTTATTCTAAAGATTAGATACCAAAGAAATTCTACACAAAATGGCCAAGGGAATCAAGTTGTTGCTCGCTTCGCCCACCCACAACCTAACAAATGTTACACCTGAAACTGCAAATAGACAGAAAGATGGACTACATAAGTAAAGTTGGTGTTAGTAAGTTGGAAAGTGAATTTCAGAGTCAAAAACCCTAAGAAAATCATTTCAACGAAAGAATGATTAAGAAGATTGATGTCAACAATGATAGACAAATTCATCCAAATATAACAATTATATTAGGCTTGCTATGCTTCATTATGAGAAGAATTGCAGAATTATCACTTTCTCTGCCAGACGAATTTACAAATTCTCAATCCAGGTCCGTGATTATGCACAATTAAGTCATGTGTGCTGAACTTGAGGTGAGCACAAATTATGTTGTATTCAACAAGGAACCTGAGCATTATGAAAAAATGAGAAAGAAGTTCATAGAGATTTTGAAAGAACCAAGCAGTAAAGGTGAGAGCAATTGCCTTCTGCATTCAGAGCACCCATTGCCTGACTCAGAATTTTCCTATAACATGATAAATCCCATACTCGTAATGTCCCATCAGAATGGAGCACAAATAATAGATCTAAAGCATGATTGCCAACCACCACCAAATCCTTCACAGCAACTGCCATCCTCCCCCTGCAAAGGCAATTAAAGAAAAATTGGTAGCCGATCATGAAATATCAAAGCTTACTAATGATATGTAACAACTGGCATTCAGCAACATGATGTTTATAATAGTAGTAAGGAAGAAGATAATATCCAGATCATATCCACCCAACCAAAATCGGTTACCATGATCAAGTGACATTGCATAGGCTGTAATCATAAATTTGTTTTGCCATTTCACCTTCTTATTCAAGCAACTGAAGTTTTAAACCACTCCAACAGGAGCAAAACCATGAAACTGTACCAAAAAAATTGTAACATCGTAGATAAGTATTATGAAACCTAATTCTCTAAATCAGAAAGAAAAAGGTGGTTTAGGCTTAGGTTTGAGAGGTAAAACTTCTGTCACATTATTGTTGATACACCCAACACCTCCATCCATTAACAGATTCCATTCTCATACACCTCACAGCAGCAACAAAAGTTTAACATTTGCTTCATGGTAAAAAGAAAACCAAATAACTTTTATCAAATGGTGAATTATTACTTTTTACATGAGGCAAGTCAAACAATTAAGTTTGACAGGTAGAAAATAGAAATAGCAGATCTGCACAATTAAAGTTTCTACACAATGAGCTGACTACATTTTATATCCAGTTCGGTACCTAGAAGCTCTCATAACAGAAAATTAGATTTCAGAGGAACTTTAAATTCCGAGTTTAATACATCCCCAAGTAAGAGGAAATTCGGTATATAGGGGCTTCTTAGCTTCCAAATTAGGTGCACGAAGGATGCAGTCTCATTAAAAAAAAAAAAGATCTGTCTCCCCATTTCCTAAGATTGAAGCATCTGAGCTTTGTTGTGAGGATTCTACGGACGGTGGAGAAATATTCATTTACATCAATGTTAAAGGGATTTCAAAATGTTCCATAAAATTATTGTAACTATGCATATCTTTGTTGCAACACACAATATACAAAGGGAATCATCTGTCGAATATCAAAGTACTTTGGCTAAGTCTGTTTGCAAGCCAGAATCTACTAGCATAACAGTATTTCCCAATTTATATATGTAATTTTATTCCAATAAGCAGGATATACAATGAAAATTTCCCCATATAAGATATGAAAAATGAGGAACAAGAAATACCTTGACATGAAACTCCACAAACGACCAATTCCCAAATCATCGCGTAGCTCATGCATAAAACCTAAAAGCTAAAAATGGTTGGAATCACTCACAGAACAGAGGAAAATTTTCAAATATTAAAAAATAAAATTAATAAATGGAAGTAAATAAACAGGTGTACAAATTAGATGTCTTGACAGCAAAAGCCTTAAAAACAGGCCCCAACCAGACCTGTTTTCTTTTCGTTAAAAAAAAAAGTTCAAAAGTTTAAGAATTTACATGTGGTAATACAATGATAAACCCAGAAGACCATGAAAAAAGAGCAAATGACATTACCAGGAGCATTACTGTGAAGTATGCCAAGTTGATAAGAGGCAACAGATCCATCATTTCTGCCAACAAAAAGGCGTCCAGCGTTGGCTGCTACACAGGTTATTGGTATAACATTGGCATTACTTTGCAAATTATACTGCATAACTTCATCTCTTGGAAAAGTAGAGCAGGATGTGTAAGCCGAAACATTTCTAAGGCTAAAAAAGTATGCAACCCCTGAAACCGTCAATGTACAGAGCAAATAGGGATTCTTCAAAGCAGTTTGAGAGGAACCAATCTACATTAGCATATACATAAAATGTATAAGTACACAAGAATAGATCCAAAAAAATGAAAGGCGTCAAATAACAAACACCTTCCAAAAAACCTGGTTGTGGGAGACATAAGCAAAAGGGGAAAGGGAATCGGGTAGGGTGATACGCAGCCCAATCTTTGGGAATTCTTTATGAGCAGAGAACTCAAGTAACTCGAGGCAATTAGGCCTGGACTTGTGAATTCTCCTGTTGCAATGCATATTGTGAGCAACAAAATGCATTAGACCAAGTACTAGGAAATACATAAGAAAACGACAAACACACACACACACACACACACCAACAGAGAGAGAGAGAGAGAGAGAGAGAGACAGAGAGAGAGACCAAATAAAATAGAGCGGAGTGTCGTCTGCAACAATACAACAGGACGCACAATCCTCAGTGAGGGGGGCAGAAGGTGATGAAAGAGTGGCGAAATCTCCAACAACAGAGAGCTCAATCCACTTGATACAATCCATACCAATTATTGGTACTTCTACTCCTCCCGACTTAGTCGCCATATTTCTCATTCACAACTTCGAGCAACCACACACCAAATTGAAACACTCAAGCTAAATACTCATACTGTAATTAAGGACAAGAAATAACAATATTTAACAATTACCCTAAGAACCCAGTTTAGGCCAAAGACCCAAAAAATAAAAATCAAGACTGAGTGACCAAAATTTTCTGACCAAGCCTGCTTTATTACAAAATCTCTTTGTCACTCGATTTAAAATCGTACAGAAACGAAGCAAAAGAGAGTAAGAGTGAGTAGAAAGAATCGAAATCCTTGGGGAGAGCGAGAATGAAGAAGTCGGCAGCAAAGAAGCAACGGCTTACAAGTAGCCTGAGTGAAGCGATTTAATTCAAAAGCATTACTGTTGAAGTTCAAGATGACACGACTAACATGGGCTGTGACTTGGCGCTACAGCGGGAGTGCGAGGGTTTAAGGTAAGATACAAACAAGCATCGGAAAGAAGCTGGCAATAAGCCCTTATCTCTATGGCCTATTTGAAAATCAGATCATTCTATCACTTGTTAGCTAATAATTGATTATACTAACTGATTTAATTAGTAAATTACTGTTTATTAGAGATATTTGATAAAATTATCTATTTAATATTAATTATTTATGAGTAAAATAACTTATGAAAATATGATTTTAAAAAATATTAGAAGGATGTGAATATTATATATTTAGTATTTTGTTAAATATTCTGATAAGAATTTAAATTTTGGATATATAATTCTACAAAATATTAACTATAATAAAAAACATAGATATATTTTGTTTCTTTTTTAAAATAATGTCATCTAATCATACAAAATGAGAGAAGTTTATACTTTATATAAATGTATGATTAAATGTTAAATCTATGTCTTGTATTAATATTTAAAATTTATGTTTGGTTAACCTTTTGACTGAATATTTTACTAATTATTTAATATTGGTATCGTAGATACATGAATTCATTATCAAATTTTGAATCATTTTTTGATGATGAATTAATGAAGATAATCATTATTTCTGGGAAGAGAATAAATATTTCTAACTACTATTTTAGGACCATATGTATAGATGATGTTAGGGTTTGGCTTTTGAGTGCAATATCTGCTAAGATTGATTGTCACTACTGAATTGTATGACCGTATAGATAAATCTTATGAAAATAAGGATTATGTTTTTCGAAATGTATGATTTTGAAAGTTTGAGTTGAATTTCAAAGCTTTTACATGCAAAGCTTATACAAATCTATGTAACTTCTATTGAATAGCAAAGCGTACATGGAATGAAGGAATATTTGAAAATAATTCCTTCCCTCCCTCTAGCAGCATGTTCATCTAAATCCAACTCAACCATAACGGAACTAACCTCTCATTAATTCCCTTAATCTCATCTAATAGAAGCTACAAAAGGAAACACAACCTATATAGGTAGCTAATTCAGATGTCAAAAGAATTGTTAAACCGCAAAATCAGCTAAAATTCATAAGAAATTATGAGATGGCAAGGAAAAGGAAAAGCATACTATTTTAGTTGACTTTTGGTTACCATCAGTAGCAGTAGTAGAACTCCCTAAGAAATTAAGTACCAAAATCAAACTTAGATGTTCATAAATGCAAATCAAAGGACAAACTCATCATATATGAGCAAAAGAACATTAAAAAGAAATGCATTTGAATTTAAACTCATCCGGAGTCATTTTACCTGGTGCATCTGAACTAGTTCTCATTAAAAGAAACAATCTCAATATCTTTATCCATCGTCCTGAGCAAAGAAGATTGCAATAAGAATTTGTTACTTAACCATTAACAAATCAAACCAACACTAACAAAGGAGGCAGCAACTGATGCAACCACAGGAGCAAAAACAATTTTTGTTGTTCCTCTTCTTATTGCATGAAATCGATGTGCAAAGGTTTGTATTTCCATCAACACTTGAATTGATGATAAAAGTGACAACAAAAGTAGGACAAGTAAGTACAAGTACCCAACACCAATTTGTTTTTATCATTTATATGATGAGAACTAGATGTTCCTATAATGATTTTACAAAATGTCGAAAGAAAGAAGAAATGGGAAATCAAGAATTGTTAGGAGACATCTGGTACATGAAGTCAGACCTTAGAAGCCGAGAACCCTGGTGGGGTCTTTAGATGAAGGCAATTGGAACTGCACCTGTCAGATTGTTTCCTGCTAAGTTTCTGCAGAGACACAAAAAACTTTATAGTTCTGATAACTTTTCGCACTATAATTGATTTTATTCTCAATATAAAGTAGCTTATAGGACTTTCAAGGAAGACAATTGTGACAGGAAGTCAGGGATTGAGCCATGTAAATTATTGTTTGAAAAGTCCCTGACATTATAAAAGCAATTATAAGACAGATTAATTTCTGTATCAGCATTTTGATAATGCATATTTCCAAGTGGCATAAGGATATTAACAGGGATTCAAGTGATCATATTTGATTATATATATACTTATAAGGATGTGATTGTAGGTTGAGCATTATTGTAGTTGCAATTAAGTCCATCCCACACATAGGCTTGTGGAGCATATGGATCTCCTTGCCAATTTTTCGTTACCTTGCCAAAACTATGAACCCAACTTCGGAGATCAAGGTAGGATCTAACACCAAGACGTATCTGACCATCTGAGGTGTTACATAGCCATTTGTCCCGCACAAGTTCATGGAGAGTTGTTTTCTTTTGAGACATTAAGAAATTCCTAAAAGCAGATGGGACTTGAGATTGACTACCCTGTGTTTCTGATCCTGACACATTCTAAACCTGAAACCAAAGGATCGACATATGAATCACTGCATGCATACGGTGAAGGAAATAAGGCTTACATAATTAGGACAGAATGAAGGAATTTAGTAATCCAACACTAGTGACAAAGGACAAGATTATGTAATAAAGCAAAAAAAACTTAAAAAACATAATAAAGCCACAATGATTCACTCAGAATGTGCATATTGGAAATGGTTATCAAAATTAACTGAATGAATAATATAACCCATTACTTCAGGGAGCAAAATCGTAAGACTGATACACTTGAAATGTAACTACAATGAAATTCCACTCTAGAATAAGATTGAAAATTTCCTGATTTCTGAAGTAGTAAATATTTTTACAGTTCTTTCAGACCAGCTGCAATAATAGTACTATAGAATGCATTAACGTATCAGAAAAACCTCCTCAAACAAAGCTCTGTAAAACCTCTGCTCAGTTCATGAAATCCAAATACCCACAAATTGGAACAACTAAAAGTTAAAGAAATTAATGAAAGAAGTGCAAAAGATTGTTTATACTTCCTAGGTTAAGGCTTCAAGCTGGAGATACGAAGAGAGGAATCAAAGAAGAAGAAACAGAGAGGAAGAACGTAATCGGTAGAGCAAGAAAAATTGGAGAAAGCAACAAAACCAAGTAAAAGAAGAAATGTGGGAAACTGTTGAGGGGTTTGTGCAGGAACGTTCTGCTTCTCTGAAGAAGATGCTATGGGCAAGATCGTCATAAATGAATCAGCTACTTCGAAACATTTCAGGACAGCTAACCCAACTAGTTCCTAATTAAACAAAAAATCAACTTTTTAATATGGGTCAAACCACTCATTTGAGTCTATTAGTAAATATATAAAATCAATTAAGTTGGCTTCACATAATAGCTTAAGCTTTTATAGTGAAACGGTCACTTAACATGGTATCAGAGCCTCTGTGACTAAGTAGTCGTGAATTTAAATCCTACCACCCACCTATTATTCAACACAAGGTAGAGTGGGCCTGTGCAAGTTTCAAATCTAAAGGACTTTCACTTGAGGGGTGCGTTGGTGAATATATAAAACTAATTAAGTTGCCCTCACATAATAGCTTAATGGTGAAACAACCACTTAATAAAATCAAACAGCTAATAAATAGCTAAAATGCCGCACGACCTTTTCTTTTCTCTGTTGTTAATTCCAGATCTTTATCATCCTAAAATACATGGACTTCTTTTAGGAAATGTATAGATTTAAATAATATCTTCTTATATTAATTATTTTAAAAATGATAAATTGTTAAAATATATATAATTAATTGAAAATTGAAGCCAAATGTTTCGATAGTTTGAACTTTAATTCTTTATTTTTTTAAAATTATCTATTTTTTTTGGGTCATCTCATTAACAATTTTGTTCTATGACGTCGCATTACTTGTGCATAAGCATAATTTCAAGAAAGTAAATGAATCAAAAATTTAAAAGTCAAAAAGTTTAAACCATAAAAGAATATGATATAATAATAGAAATATATACATATTAACCATTCTATATATTCTAATGGAAAAATAAAAATAAATATTTTTATAAAAAATTGACATCAAATCGAGCAAATAAAAGGTTTAAGATTATTGAACTATTATAAAATCAGTGTATTATGAATAAAAAGTAAAATTAAAAGAATGAGTAAAAACAAAATATTTTACTGAAATAAAAAGAATACATTAATATCTACAATTATATAATAAACTAATAATAAATCAAATATAATAATTCAAATTAAATATAAATCTAACATAATACTTAGAATAATAATAAAAATCAAAATTATATTTCTAAAAGAAGTTTTATTTTATTATCGTCAAAAGTTTCAAATTGTGTACTAATTCCTAAATACTCCTAAATCACACTCTCATCCAAAATATTTGCATCAATTTTTTTTACTACATTTAAATAAATTATAAATTAATAATGTATGAAATTATTATATATTGTAAATTTGTAATACATTATACTTTTAATATTAAATATGACCAAAATAAAAAATCAACTAACAATCGAACCTTTGTTTAATGATTCCATATTTTTTATTATAATTTCAGCATAAAATATGAGAAAATAATTTTGTATGTTTTGTGTGCAACCATAAGATGTAGACAATCTAAGAAAGTAACAAATTTTGAAAACTACTTGTCTTATTAAATACACTATAGTTGATAGGAAACTTCAAAACAACACAAACATGCAACTTAACGAAAAGCTTTTACTTACAATATTATTTTTTAAAGCGTAAAAAAAAAGGCTTAGTTTCATCAATTAATACATTTGATAAGTATTCCTATATAACATAGTTAAAAAGACGTGATAGAGCTACTTTAGAAAATCAAGATGCTAACAAAAAAACATTTTAATGAATGATTACTTTCATAATTTTGTCGATTGTTGGCTTTATTATAGGGGGTTGATTACCATTTTTGTTTTTGATTTTTTGTTTTTGTTTTTATTTTTATTTTCCAATTCAGAAAAAAAAATTGTTTGTTTGAACGTTTAGTTTTTGTTTTTTGTTTTGGTTTTTTCCAGTTTTAAAAAATTATGAAAACCATAAAAAGTAGTTTTTGTTTCCTGTATCTGTTTTTTTATAATCTGATTTACTATTATTTAAATATATATTATTTAATTAGTTAATTATTAATAAAAATTATGAATAATCTAATTCAAGATTACATATTTAATAAATCAAAATTAATTATCAATAAAATTATGAATAATTTAATTTTTATAATTAAATTATATGTAATTAATTTTTAATAATTATTAATAAATATAATTAAATTTAAAATACATAAATATTCAAATAAAATTTGATTTAATAATTAAAAT
>JANZXR010000006.1:27454653-27478139 GCA_027575705.1 Erythroxylum echinodendron
TGAAATTTAATTATATTTATTAATAATTAAATTAATTTCATAAATTAAATTAAATTAAGATATTTATAATTTTAGTATTAATTAATTTTAATTAATCAAATATATAATATATTTAATTGACAATAAATTAAATAATATATATTTTTGTTTCATGTTAAAATTATTATTATTTCATATTAATTGTGATTATTATTTATTATTTAGATTTTTAGAGACATGGTTAAAATATACAGTACAATTGTACAATATAACAATGGACTATTTTGTAATTTTTAAAAAACATTTAAGGGCTATTTTATAAATTTAAAAAATTACCCGAAACGGTATTCGGTATTGACTGATACCAAATACTAAAATTCAATCCGATATTAAATTCGGTATAGTATTCATAATATTGGCGTAGAGTGCCTTGGAGGATGTGGCTGCTTACCGTGTAAATATCCGGTTGCAAATGATTTGGGTTTTAATGGAGTATAACAGAGGGGACAACGGTGGCTCAACTGAAGCCTGCGAAGCCTAAAAAGGCTCCTACAACCTCAAGTCATGCTCCCTCCATCAAGTCCCTTCCTCTTGCTCAAGCTGTGAGATAGGTAAAGCATGAAGGTATTCACAAATGTTGGCGATTTGGAGGCAGAGACCAAAATGTTGGTGGTAGATTTAACGCAAATTCAAATTAGCTTTTGAAAAGTTAATAATAATAATAATAATACTAATAATAAATAAGTTACCTCTTAGACTAATTACAAGAAGCAAGAATTAAAAGTTTTAAGAGAACTATCATAATTTCTTTACAAGAGATTTTTTATCTAAATCTTAGCATGTTCTACTGTTTGGTGATTAATAATAATAATAATTATAAATAATAAAATATATTATACTAATAAAATAAAATAATAACCTTTAATAATTGCTAAATAATGATTATGTGATTTACTTAAACTGAAATCACATCTTAATATTTAAAAAAATGTGGTCTTGTTATTTAAAGATTTAGATTCATTCATTTTTATTACGAGTTTAAATATTTTTTTGAGATACAAATTTTAATAAAATCACAAATAACTAACGATGACAAATATGTAGTCAATATTGTAAAAGTGAACTTAGGATAATAGACGCTCCTACATTGTTATTCTATAACATATAAGGAACATTGTCCATCTCTGTATGACCATTCCCTATAGAAACAATAGAACGTAAATTTGAAGGCAAATGAAGAATATCTACCTAGCGAATTGTAGATATAGTTTCCTGAAGAAATTTAATAAAAATGAAGACAAGTATCTCCGTCGTTGTTGTCTAACGAAGCTCGAGTCATCACGTATGAGAAAGATTCCTCCTCCTATAATAAAAATTAAAATATTAAAATAATGAAAGTAAAAAAGCCAAATTAATTCTAAATGAAAAAGCCGATAATTTATCAACATGGATGAAATAGAAAAAAAAGAAAGGTGTAAAGGAAATGGTAAATACGTACATACGTTTGGTGGAAGTGAAGAAGTGGGAGGAATGAGAAACATGAGCTTAGCATCGCCATGCAGAAGCAGCAATAATGGCTCTGTCTTCCCAGCCCAAGAGTAAACTACCTTTATCCTCCGTCAATCTGTACCCATCACACGGGTACAATCCTAATAGTATCTTGGACTGAGTTACTGCATTTGCACTAAGTGGCACACCTTTAAACCCTTTTCCTTCCATTAGCTTCCTCCACTTCTCTAGCTTCTCATGCCTCTCGGTCCGCTCTGCTCCTTCACACGCCACTATGTTCCTTATCACCGGGCCAAATATGTACTGTTCCACCTTCGCTCTCTGCGCTGAATCTGGTGGAAATGTTGCGTCCAGTGAGTCGAATATTGCTGAGTAGTAGTGCAATGCCTCCAGGAATCTGCCTAAGAAGTAGGGTCCATTGTGGCTTGCTTCTTGTTCTACTAGCGTTATTATATTTGGGGCTTGGTCTCTGATCATTGCCAACAAGTTTCCTAGACTGTTTCCCGGGACTCGGTGGAGCCTGTTAATGGAGTTGACGGCCAGAGCTTCACCAACCCTCCTGTTGAACATGTGGGGTTTAAGGTTCTCTAGTTCTTCGGCTACAGGATGGAATTCAAAAGGGACCTGAAGAGAGTGTGCTAGTTCTGTTAAGCACCGACCGGTCTCTCTAACACTGTCCATAGAGGAAGCAACTCCGGTTATTCGGAGAAATGGAGCACCACCAGGTCTAGCTGCAAGGGCTTGCATGAAAGCTGGCCACTGATAGCCTTGAAGAATGTCCATGTCAATTACATGAACACGCTCTTCTGATTCGAAGGCCTCGAAGATGGCTTGATTTGCTGTAAAATGTGCAAACTTTATATACGGACAAGCTTGATAAAGAATTTGGTAAATTTTATGAATTTCCATTGAATTGGGAGGAAACGGAGAGAATGGTTTTGGAGTAGAGGTACTAGGCTTCGTGGTAAGAGTTGCTGCAAGCCTAGCACTTAGAGCGTCAGTGAAGCAAGATGCAACTCTTTGCATCGAATCGCCAAGAGGTGAGGCAACTCTGTTGAGGTGGTGAAGGTGTTTTGTTGCTAACATGTAGTCATCCTTAGCTACTGCTTCGGCGCAAGCAAGAAGGAGGTGAACTAGTTGAAGTCCGCTATCATGCTCCTGAAGAAGACAGCACATCGTGATGTCAACCTCAAATTTGAATACTTTTATGGACGATATAATTGAAACGTCCGCGAATGTGGATAGAGAAAGATTGAGTTTTCAAGTGATCACCTGGTCAGTACCAATAGGAAGAGGAACCATCAAGCTATGACCACCCATATTCTGTGCTTGTGATTGAGATGATGGTGCTGTTGCTAGCTGCAGTGACTGTTGTTGCTGTTGCTTTATTTCCTTTTGGAGTTCTTGCTGCAAATGTTGCGAAAGCTGAGTGCTTCCAATAGAACTCATCTGATAAATATCCCTGTTGTCTTGTGTCAGCTGAGAACCTGCACAAGACGTTTCGCTCACTGAACCAAAAAATCTCGACGAATTCGGCATTGCCATGCAATAAGGAACTGTGGTTGACATATCAAACAATTGCGTCGAACTTCCTTGTCCACTACCTGACATCTTCATTTGCTGATACCCTCCATACTCTTCTCCTTGATAATCATCCAAGAACTCGTCCATAGCGGGCAAAGAAAGGCTCTCAATGCTCTCAAACTGCATATATTGGTTATTAGGAGAGTTAAATACCTTATGCAGTGGACTTATACCTTTCCCTTTGTTGCTGGTGCTGCTAAAAGACCCCAACTGGGACGATTGACGAGGAGGTGAGCAACCGGAGAGACTGTGCCCTTGCATTGAGTTATGAATGTAATTGTAACTGAAGTTTGAAGCTTGTGGTGATGGCGCGTTCCTCACAGGAGATGAGATCATGAAATCACCGTCTAGATGGTCAGTGAAGAAAGTCTCCCACACAGAGTTGTCTGATTCAGCATCTCCTTCCATCTCGAATTTGATTGGAGGGAAATTGAGGGTAGGTGGGGGTAGGCTGGTTTGTTCCATATCAGAAGATTGAGTAGGCTTCTTGGAATCAGAAATGGAGGAGTTGTTTGGAGATGTTGGTTCCATTTTTGTTCGTGAGCTCTCACTCTTGATAGGCCCTATCATCCCACAAAGAGAATTCATGGCTGAGTAGTGACGTTTTCACATCAAGCCCCTGTCCTGGGCAATTGCAAGGGGGTTTCCTTGGGAAAGAAAAGAGGCCAGAGGCTGTTTGTTATCTTCTTATTCCACGAAAATGATGTTGTCTCTTTTGTCCAAGTAATAGGAAGAGACAAGATTTATATCTGAATTGATGTGATTGGAGGCTTGCGATACAAAATACCATTCCAATGATGCCACACCATCCCCCAAAGATGTATAGTTTTAGTTTTTGTATGCATTCAAAAGAATTGGTGGTAGCAATTTAAGCACATTCATTCAACAAAAACAAATATATATAAATTAATTAAAGCTGTTTCCTAAGGGGTATCATTTGTCGTGAGCGTTAGTAAAATGCAGCTCAACTTTGGAAACCCCAAATTGTACTTTTTCACATAAACTTCCAAGATCGGGTCCCACTTTTCCTTGGGCCGGCACACCTCAGAACAAGAAATTTTGGACTCTTCTTTTTCTCTCAACGTAAATATAAAATATAATTATGCAATTTTAGTTGGACTATGGCAAGCAATCGTTATTCTATTCCTAAAATTTCAAGAGCCGACATTAGCTCCCAGTTAACATCGCAAAAATACCCATTATTCCATTTAAATGTGATAATGACTTCACCATGTATGCCTATGGACAAAACATTGTGTGTGTATGGGTTAGTATTGGAGTAACCATTTACATGCCACGTACATGTTCTCTTAACATCGTTGCCTAACGCACGAGTTCAGAGACCCGCTCCCTTTTAAGTGTGGACCACCTAAATATACGTAGAAGACGATCTCTCATAGTATTGACCTAATTAGGTTCTGATACAAGATACCCCTTTCACCTCACAAATATTGACTCAGCCACCCTACCAAAATTCAAGTTGCCTAATTTAGAGATGTTAATTTATAATGGATTTGCATAGGATTTCAAACGCTGTAAAGTATACAGCTTTTTCTTCCATACTTGTGGAGCTGTCAAGGACCAGTATCCGCCATTTCAAAAATCGCGATTTGCGATGCATTTTGCCAAAAATAAATATAGGCCTGAAGATTCTTTTACCTTTTTTTATGTGATAAAAAAGTGTAGAAAAAGCCACAATCATTATTCTTAGAGATTTCAAGTTGATAATTGGAGCAATCACCTTTGAAAAAGGCTTGCAGCAAAATTTGTCAACATGAAAGTCATAAAGGATAATGCACATATGTTTAAGTAAAATATGTAAGAGAATGCAAATCTAAGAAAGAATTAAATGATCGTCTCGCAGGGGAGAAGATAGAGTTAGAAGCAAGAAAATGAGGATGATAGTACAATAGTCTAGCGAATTCAAATAAAAAAGAAATGTGTGGAGGAGGATCTCACAAGGATTTAGAAGTTATTGACATCATTTTGCCATCTTTCAACGGCTCTCTAAATCATATTTTGAGTTACACTCGAAGTTAGAATATTTTAAATCCCTTAAAAAAGAAAATAAAAATGATCACCTCCAAAGGAATTGTGGACATGAAATTGTGGATACGAAATAGAGAATTGTCTTGATCAATGTTTTAAAAACCGAACTAGATATCCAACCGGTCAAAGAAAAGATTTGAAGTTTAAAAGTTCGACCGATATTAAATCGTTATAAAACTGGTATATAATAAATAAAAAGTAAAAATTATAAGATTAAGTAAAAATATAGTATAAAATAAAATACTTTATTGAAATAAAAATGCATTAAAATGCCTATTAATATATACTAAACCAATAATAAATCTAATAATTTAGACTAAGATTACATCTAACATAATTATTTAATGTAGTAGTAGTAGTAATAATAATAATAATAATAATAATAATAATAATAATAATAATAATAATAATAATAATAATAATAATAATAATAATAATTGTATTATTATCATTTATTTAAAAACTTATAAAAGTTGAAGCATGTTTAAAGAAAGTCGATAGAAAAGACTTTAATTTTATTTTGTCTTCTTTTCTAAAGTCCTTTAAACATACTTTTTTATAGTTTAAATATGATTTTTAACACATTCTTAAATTATCTTAAGTAAAATTAATTACATATACTAATTAATAATTCAATTTATTAAACAAATTCATGATAAAATAGTAATTATTTAACAAATTCAATAAAATATTAGCAGATAAATAGAAATTAGATTTTAACAAATATAATTTATTAGTGAGATTAAATAAATTTAATTTTTTTAAGGATAAAATAGCAATTTATTTTTAATAATAATAATTAAAAATATAATTTATTAATTATAATGTGTGAGAATTGAAAAGAAAATAATTGATTAAAAATTTAAAAGATTTATAAAAGATATCGTTATTTTCCTATATGATGCAAGAAAAAAATTGTATAAAAATTAAGTGCAAGAGAAGAAATTTGTGGGGGGGTCATTTAGGTTGACGTGCTACTGATTTGGCAAGGGAGAAAGGAGAGAGAAATTTTTGGTGAGTCCCAAATCCTCCAAAGATGGTGGGTCCCACATGTTTAAAAAGATGGTTGTGCGATTGATTTAACCAATTTGTTAAAAAAAATTGGTCAATTTTCTACTAAATTGGCCGATTTATTGATTAATCAGATGGTTTTTGTCTTGAGGGTTATATAATGCAAACAAAATTGGAAACCAAGCCAGTTCGTATTTATTCCGGTTGAATCGGTCTATTCGGTTTGATTTTTAAAACATTGGTCTAAAGAGTGGATATCTTGATTAGGGAAGGTCTACATATAGTAAGAAGTAGGAAAGAGCTGGTAAGGAATATTCTCATTCTCCAAATTGATGAAATAGGACATTGTAAGAGAGGGTGATAAGTATGATAATAAGAGGAGATTCAAAGATGTATTAAGTTTTGAATAGAGAAGACTATTCATTACTTTACAAAGGCCATGAATATAATGGTTTGATCAAACCAAAAAACAAAAATAGATTAATAACATAATCTTCAATGAATAGGATCTAGACTTAACAAACTTCAATGATGATGACTTGGTTATCACCATATTGTTTGCAAGGTACAAAGTCAAAAAGATCTTCGTAAATATTTTATTTTACAATGGCAATCAACAATAGCTTTGTAGATATCATTTTTATGATGCCTTCACAACTCTAGGTTTACTGCCACCTAATTCAAACCTTCATTTGTACCCTTGTAAGATTTATAGGAGTTCAAGCATACTGAGAGGGAAAGGTAACGATCATGTTAAATTTAAGAGTCCACTTGCAATAGATAGAGATCACATTTAGGCCTATGCTTAGCTCGTGGTTAGTAAGACGTGCCTAGGTTGACAATGTCTTAGGCCCAATTTTTTTTCCAAAAGAATTAGCAGCCTGAGGCCTGACACCTATAATGAAAATGTCATTTTTCTATTTTTAATTAAAATTAAAAAATAGGTCGGCTAGGTGGAGTCAGGCTCAGACTCAGGCCAGGTTGCCTTGGGCTTGGTCGAGGCTAGAGCTAGAGCTATTCTTTATTAGAAACTATTAGATTGGTGGCCGGACCTATTACCATGCCTAGAAATAAATGATAAGAGTCAATAAAATTCTACGTGATCAAAGGACCAACAACTTATAATGCAATACTAGGGAGGTCTTTGTTGTCTACATTTAGGACTATTTTATCACCTTACTAATTATTTCTAAAGTTCTTGATAGGGAATGAAGTGAAAGCATAGTGACCTAATGATGGTAAGGCATTACTATATAACATTGATAAAATCTAATAGGAAAACCTCAGCTTATGTACATGAGATTGACTAAAAGGATCTAGTGAGAGAGTAAAGAGAACCTAAAACAAAAAAGAGCAAATTAGATGTGAGGAGTTCACCAAGCCTAAAAATTATGGATTTAACGACATGCAAAAATGCAATTTACGATGGAATATATAGTGGCTTTTCCTACATAAAATGTAACTTAAGTTGCACAAGCTGCTTATTTGTGTAATATTCCTCATCTTCCACAAAATTAGCGTGAAATTGATGATTAGAGAGGATTTTCTACCGAGAATATAACAAAATCCCTCGAAGCATTAAGCTTGTTAGGGCAATTCATACCATATACATCCCAAGAAACTACTGATATAAGGATTATCTTTACCTTTGGAGTAATAATTTCCAAGAATTGGTTCTCCTCCATTACATTTTCTACCATATCCATAACATCAACTTCATTTAGGTGAAGATCCATTTAGACCTTAGGGGATTTATTAACTCCAGTTTACCCTTCAACCAAGTCACTCTCATTTTTGGGAGTGTTTACTTGAGGAATCCTAGGAAAGCTCATATGGTTTTCAATTCCATCTTTTAAAAAACTTGATTACACAGTTGTTGGAATATTAGTTTGAGCTAAGTTAACATTAGGAGAGATGTTGGGAATTTCTTGATTTTCCAACTCTATGAGTTTAGTGTAATCTCCTGATCTGAATAATTTACCTGTTGGCTTCCATATTTTTCCTTGAACCCTAAGAGAAGGCTTCCAATGATAGGAAACTAGAACATTGTCCTCAATCAAATTGTTTTATAAACCTAATCATATGATAGGATTGATGCCATGCAATTCTTTTGTGATATCCAAACTTACCTAAATTATAGCATAACCTACACTCTTCCTTTTTGTTGTGTTTTCATCCATACATATAAGATTCCTTATGTAACTAGCTAATAAGCTAAAACCTTGAGTGGTCCAATACTTCAAAGGTATATTATAAATGTTCATCCAAAATGGAATATTTCGGATTTTGACATTCTCCAATTTAATGCTAGGTTTCTAGTTTTGTATAAATAATGAAGAATGAGCAATGTGCTCAGGAACCTCCTTAACTATCTTATTTGCTTCATCATGAGATGAAAAGATGAATAGATTTTCATATTATCTTCTGATAATAATACCTTAATAAGTCTTCTGGTTATCAATTGACTAAATACCCATTTATGTACAATAGAAAATAAAGGCCTTTAATCCATAAAAGAAATTAACAGGGTAGACTGCCAGCTGCGAGCTCTAGCTTAAAGAATCTACATCTCCAAAATGACAATGGTTCCTCCATCTTGCAATTTAGGATGGTAGTATTGGAGAGTGAGTTAAGGTTGATCACTGACAACTTATTTTTGGCTTCTAATTAGTAAAGATCCATTCTCTTTGGATGTAGCAATGTCTAGTGAAAATGAGGTTTTGATGAGAGATGATGAAGGGTTTTGGGAGGGTAAAGGGGAAATGCATTAGAAGTTGCAATTGTGTAGCTAGAGCTGTATCTAGAAAAAGCAAATAGCTTTTGGCAGTAAGTCAATTATGCTCAATAGATACTTTAAGGCAATAAGAGCGAAGACTAAAACTAAATAAGGATCACAATAGCCTTTAATGAAATAACCCCTAAAAGTAGAGAATCACATACTAGAGAAGAATGAAGAACATGATGAAAACTATTAACAAAAGAAGAAAGATATGGGATTTAAAGAAAAGGAACAAAGGAAGGAAGGAGTAGTGCAAAGAATCATGTTGAAAACGAGGAAAAAGGAAAATTATAGAGAGAACTTTTCATTTTTAGTTACTCAAATTATTATACTATTTATTAAGCCTAAGTTGAATGGACTTTAGGCCAAGTTTATCCTCCCAAAATTGAGCTATTTTAAGAAAAAAATAATGTCATTTTATCCTTCGGTCCAAAATTTTTTGTTAAGCCTAACTTGACTTGTTGATATTCCTTACTATCCATTTCTAAATCATAACATCTAAATCTATATTATTGATGAAATTGTTTATTACTCTTCCGTTTAAGTTAACCAAAGAACAATTATATGCTTAAGCATACTTGAGACAATTGATATATTTATATTATATTTTTAAAGTCTATAATCTTGAAGAATAGGAAGCTCTTATCCTAAAGCCCTCACCATCACATTTCTTCTCTTTATCATACTCATGCCCTATATCTCCTTACCATACTTATAGCCTAAGCCTTCAAGACCTAAACATATGTACGGTGCCACTATCTATATTCATAACCCTTATTATATATGATAGGAGTAGATTCTCCCATAAGGTATGCCTTTTTCTATTTATTTACTCAAACTTTTGAAACTTAAAATTGGCTTTGTTATTAAAATTTTTACATCATAACCTCCATCTGTCATTGATTATAAGTCTACAAGGGGATTACGAGAATAGCTAAGTTTGAATATAAAAAAAAACTACGTCCAAAGCTGAGGCGATTAATAAGTTGTAATTCTAATTATAAAGAAACATCTATTATCTTTATTGCTAAATCAAGCTAGTAATGGATATAGAATTCAACATTTTATATAATTAATGGGATACTATAGAATTTATAAGATATATAATTACAGATGCTTTTAATAATATTAGGGGTAAATTAGATTATATATCCTATAATTTAGGTCATTACAGAGAAGTTCTCTACAATACGCATTTGAACCATAATAATATCATCTTAACACCTCTCTTTTTTCCAATATTTCATTTAATTATTAGAAATGAGTGTTGATATGATATTTTTTTCCAACAATTCCATTTTATGTCAAAGAACTCTAATAAAAGGTCGTATTAACTCCTTAAATCATATTATTCCTCTATGTTAACTGAAATAATGTCATTACTCTATACTCTTCTCCTTTAACATAAGAGAAGATATCATTTCGTGAACTAATATAACCTTTTATTAGAGTTACTCATCATATGGAACAACGTTAGGGAATTACATAATATGGGTGCTCATTAATAATAATATAGATGGAAGACTAATAAAGGGGGTTCAATTTTAATTGAAATAATGTCACTACTGTTTACTCTTCTCTTTTAACATAAGAGAGGATATCGTTTAATGAACTAATATAACTTTTTATTAAAGTTACTCATCATGTGGAACGACATGAGGGAATTACATTGTATGGTGTTTATTGATAATAATATAGATGGAAGACTGATAAAGGGGGCTTCAGTTCTAAAATTTGCTAATATGAGTTTTTATTTTTCAAAATTAGATTTTAAGGATCTATTGTCCTATAACCCAAATCATAGGGGTGTATAACTAAATTTAACCATAATATTAAAATATTGTTGGTTTATACCCTACAGTCTATTAATTTGCTATAGTTTTAATGACATAATTATTTAAAGACATTCTTTGTCATATACATATTAAAATGCATATAATAAAGTTTACAGGATAAATGTACATTGTAAATGAAATTATGATGAGATCATAATTATAAGATTTATATATTGTCCTAAAATTATTACTAGTTATTGTTTTATTAAGATTAGACATTAATAAAGCATAAAAATACTATCACAATTTATATTTCTTTTTTATGAAGGAAGTTGTCAATCTCATAGAATAAAGTACGAAGATATTTAAATAAATGTGTGGGTGCTTATTAATGAACAAGTTTATTAAACTGGCCTGATATGAAATTTTTTTTAGAACATTACTTGTATGTCTATGAAAATTCTTGTTGTAAAGATTGTATAAGTAGTTCTTTAAACCAATATGAAAATTTCATTTAGAATATTATTTGTATGTTTATGAAAATTATTGTTGTAAAGATTGTATAAGTAGTTTTTTAACTTGAGATATCCAAAGTATCTCTTATAGGGACCGTTAAGTTTTAATACTATGTATAACCTATTCTAGTTAATGATAGCTTAATCGGTAGTCATTAGATATAACATAAAATGTATAGAGGTAACTGAGTTATCAATATAGGATTCACTGCCCTAAAGTTATTAGGCAGAATGTTCTATTATTCTTAAATAGTATTGATATAAGAAATCATTGACCAAGTTAGAATGTTACTTTGAGTATATTTTTTAAATATCATTAATATAATCAATAACTAATGATGACGAACTAATATGATTAGACTCAAATAAAGTAGACATTAATATCATACTCTATGTCTATTCAAATTATTGTGACATAAAAGCATTCAATTGTAAGAAAAAATAATGCATGAAAAGGTTAATCGAAACTACTTTGAAAATTTTAATATTTGGGTGGTCATAATGTATTGCTAAATGCTAATCTTGATATGCGGGTATAAATTATCTAATTAGAGAATGAAAGATAAGTTAAAGTTATAATTTATATCCACTATCAAGCTATTAGAAACCTAATGAGTCACATACAAAGAATGAATAAAGAGAGAAAAAGGTAATTTAGTTAGGTTGGAATTGATTGTAAAGTTTGAGAAATTTTATGATTAAATATGAGATATTTATAAATAAGGATCAATATAAGATGTTAGATCTTCTTTGGGCCTAATTGGTATTTAATTAAAATTACTAAAAGGTTCAAACCCTATTATAAATAGGCTCAAGATCTAAAGGAGTTAACACTTCTTACCTACCCTTTTTGCACCACTTATAGAGTTTTCTTAATTTGTTTGTATGGATAACATTAAAGGCCAGATACATGCATGGCTATGATGGTTGCAATGAACTAATTTTGTAAATAGTTTAAGCGAAACAACAAGAAAAAGAATCAAGTTATATAATAAAGTACAATATTATGTTTATACTTATTATGTTTATGCATTTAATTTTGTTATAGAATTTATCGATTTTAGAAATTTGAATGAAAAGGTTTTATATTTATTTACTACATATGAGATCAGATCCTACATTGATTTCTCAACATTGGTCTCAAAGGCATTTTTAATTTTATAATTTGATTTCAAGTTTGATTATTATGGATATGAATTTTGGAATTAAAATTAAAAACTTAAGATTAATACTGAATCATTCGATTAAAATATGAAAGTCAGATAAATTTCTTTGAATCTCTATGCTACATAAAATTTGAAAAGTTCATACTTGTTCTTGTTGTACAAAGCCAAAAATTTTATAGACTAAGAGTATTAGATGAAGCTTCGATCCTTTAGCCTCTTTTTACTCTTTCTATGTCTTATTTAACCTCTAAAATCAATCCAACTACTCAAATACTTAAAACCTTTTCCTACTTGGCTAGTGAGATGATTGTGAGTAGGTAAACTTCAAGGTTGGACAATGAGCTATTTGATACCAAAAGTTTACAAGAAACTTAAAACATTGTTTGATTGTTTTATGAAGTATGTTGATAAGTGTCACACCATAAAATTTTCTTTTTCTTAATTTTTTTTGTTTTCTTAATTACTATTTAGTTTCATTAATTTATATCTCCCATATAATGTGTATTTTCCTATTATTTTTATTCTTGAACTTTAATTTTTAATTATTTTGCATTTTGGTGCTTAGAAGAGGAATTTATGATTTTTTTGCTAAATTAGTTTAATGAGGGTATAGTTTGTGAATAATTGGTAGAAATTAGGAGATAAATTAGGTGATTTAGAAGTTTGGAGAAAAGATTAATAATAATTGATGTCAGTGAATAAATTAGAGAAAAATAAGTTTAAGGTAAAATAAATCACATTTATTAGAGTAAAATTGTTTGTAGGTAATTAGTATACCTATAAGTGAGAAAAATATGTGGAAATATATTAGGATAATAAAAACAAAAAAGGATGGATAATAGAGGACAAAATGAACAAATAGGTGGAGAGATGCTCATTTGGGGCACAATCAAAATTTCACACTATAGGACAAGGATGAAAATTTTAAAAATCTATCATCTAAATTTTATAAGCTATACGAAAAGGGAGATTTGAGAAAGAGGTATAATGGCTTTCCTAGAGGAGAAGAGGGGGAGAGATTTTGCAATGAAATAGAGAGAAAGAATAAATAAGAAGAAACAAGAATTATAGAATAAGAACTCAGCAAAAGGGGGATGAAGTTATCATATTCAAGGATTAAAAAAACCTGAAAATTTGAAGATAAGTGAAGGAATAAAGAGGAAGAGGCTTGGTGGAAGAAAAAGACTTGCTTTCCAACAAAATATGAGTGTGATTGCATCCCTTCTTAAACCCCTCTTGAAACAAAAATTTGGGTGATGATTTTGAGTAAAATTTTGCTAGGAATATTGGTTTTTGATGGATGTTTAATTTGGGTCTTATGTGGGAAAAATTAACTATTGAGTAGAAAAATAGGTAGATGATTGTTTTCATGGGTATTGTTTGAGTAGTTGGGTTGTTATAGCCTAGTAACTTTAAGAAATTAATTAGGATTTTAGAATAGTTAAATATGAAAATTTTAATGTATTAAATAGGAATTTAGTTATGGAAACATAATTTGTTAAATGGGAGCATAACAAGTGATTAAGGATTCTTAAGGGTTTCCAAAAAGGTGTAGAAAATTCCTATACATTTGGAGTTTTATGTCATGGTTTTATTGCTAAACATTTTTTCTTTATAATTAGAATGGATATTTTATAATTAAGAAATGGGTGTACGGAGAGTGTAGGAAATTACTTATCTAAGGAGTTTAATAGAAAAAGGATAAATGAGGAACAAAATGTGAAAATGTATTTTACAAATAAAGTGGATAAGTTATAATCATATGCTTAACATGGATGGTGTAGGAACTATGTAAATAGTTATATGGATTTTTTGATGTGTTAACGATTTTGTATGACATATGCCACAAGTTAAATGGTTGTTGGAAATGGGTTATTTACTGGAATTAGACTTGTCTGTTCGTTGTTGGAAATGGGATTGCATGTTAGAATTTTGTATTTTCTATGACAATTTTTTGTTGTTAAATAGTTGGTTAGTTTTAAAAAATTGATAAAAGACTTAAGTGAGGTAATGATCGCAAGGTTACACATACTAAGTTTTAATATTTATTAACCTTGGTAAATTTCCAAGCGCACAGGTCAGTCACGTAGTACTTAAGATATCAATTCCACGAGAAGGGAAGTCTAGTCCTAAAATCTAAGGTCTTACTAAACTGCAATAATTCAAAATAAAAAACTAATGCAGAAAATAAACCAATCAAATCATTAATTTCAAGAATTGAATTGTAGAAATCTAAACAAGAAAACAAGTCACATAAACCAATCCCAAAACCAACATAGAAACCATCAAGTGAGAGAAAGGGGGATTTAAATTAACAAAAACCTATCAATTGTGCAATTATCGAATTAATGGGTCTAGATGGTCCTAGAGTGAATTACTCTCTCTCGAGTTATAATTCTTAACCCTAATTAATTATCCCTAATTTAAATTATGGAATTGTGATCTCTCGATTCATAATTGACCCAAAACCTAAATTAGTTCTAAATTGTCTAATAACCTACCGGGAACCTATGCTCTATCTCTCGTCACATGATTCTACTGGTTTGATTAAATTATTTACCTATCAAATCACCTAACTCTCGTTAGCCCAATTTGATTATTTTCACTCAGTTTACCCTCTCAGTTTATTGCCAAGTTACTAAGAGCATAATTAAATCAAAATTAAATCAATAAAAACACAATCAATCAATCAATATTTACTAATCTCGAAAATCAAAATCCCAAAGGTGAGTATAAACAACAACTCAACATTCAACTCAATCTATTCTCAACACCTAATTCAATTCTATACATGAATAAAATTTAAATAACCGGAAATATGCCAGGAACAGAATTGTAGAGGTAGAGACAGTGGGAAACTACCTGTTCTGGGAAGTACGTCGTATCAAGCTTCTTCTCCACATTTCTCTTCCTTTGTCTCCTTTCTCAATCTCTCGATTTCTCTCTAGGTTTTCTAGAATTGACTGAAGTGAAGGCTCCCTTTTTCGGTCTCTCCAAGACTACTACATCTGTCTTATAATGATGTATTTTTACATTGAACGCTCTAGGTTAAAGTTAGGGTCGAAACGGACTGAAAAATCTTATAAAACTCAAATTTTTGCTTCAGCCCTATGCAGACCACCATCGTGGCCCTACCTGCCATAATCGTGTCCAATGCCTAAACCTCTTTGTCACGATCGTGGCCCAATGTGCACGAATGTGGCTTGAATATAAGCTCTCTATCACGACCGTGCCCTAAAGTACACAATCGTGGCGTGGTTGCTCTAGCTCATCCCTTTCTGTCACAATCGTGGCCTACTGTGCCACAATTGTGGGCTATGTCTTTGGCCCAAAACTCTTTACAACTTCTCCGTTCTTTGTCGTTTACCCTGAAACACTAACAAACACATCAAGGTACCTTAAAAATATAACAATTAAGCTCAAAGACTCATACTAACCTATAAAAACAATTAAACTCATAGACTAACACAATTAAACCATACATACACAATCAACACTCAAATTCACACTAAATGCCTAACAAATTAAACCCTAAAATACAATGCAAATGACAACTATCAGGTAACATAGGCAAATTTCTCAGATTATACCTAAGTAAGGTGGCTTAGGAAATAAAATAGGGATCCCTTTGTTAAAAAGAAAAAGAAAAAAAAAACTTAAACATGAGAAATAACATGTGTGATGCAAATGAAATACTTGTGTGATTAGCTATTGTGATGTCGCATGTTCTAAGTATACGTGTTTTGTTTGAGTTATTGATGTGAAATATAAATGATGAGCATGTGCTTTGATTACTGAAATGATGTTTGATTCAAGAGTAGATGTTTACTTACACCTTCACATGAAATGCAACTATTAAACTTATGCCATTATATGTATTATGCTTATGATGTAGTGCTTTAGATATCTCATTAAGCACGTTTGTATGTGAACATCGGTAAAGAACTTACCACTTATGCTTATAAACTAAAATGGTTTTTGCAATGAAAATGAATTATTGATGCATAACCATTTATAAGTAAACATATTTTCCCTTACTGCATGAAATATTCACATTTTCCTTTCTCTCCCCTAGGTAAGGAAAAGGAAATTATAAAGTCAACTAGCCAGTAATAGCAATAGTAGTTAAAGAGAAGTTTAGTAAAGGTCGATCATGTTACTTGTCCTTGTTTTTGTCCTCCTTGTATTTTGAGTACTTAATGACATTGGTATCAATGTATTTTGAAGTCATAGATTGGTTTATTATGTAGTCTAGATTATTATTATATTAATGATCTCTAGGTTTTGAGTAGGACTTAGGATGTTAGTAGTGAATGATAAATTAGATTTCCTTGACAAAATTTTGAATTATTCGTGTTAGAATTTAGAATCTCTTGTTAAATGAAAGGTTAATTATTATCTAATTGGTAAGCAGGTTTTAAATTTATTAGCTTGTAGGTTTAGCTAGGTACCATGATGTTAGGTTAACAATATGCAATCCACCCTAGGCCTTGTTTATATAAAGATGTGATGTCTTGGTATCAAAGTGTAGGTTTAGTAGAATTTGTTGAGTTGGGTACTAATTGTCGGATTGTTGTATCTATCAAATGCTTCTAAAGAGAATAGTCATTCAATTACCTATAGTTAAGAGGAGACCAGTGGAGCTGCTCAATGCTGTTAGTGACTTAGATAAAGTGAGTGAGCACTCCAAGGCTCGAACTAGATGCTCACATTGGTGTTAAGAAGGGAAACCACAATTCCAACAACCCCCTATAGAGCAGCCACTCTTACATCTAGACTCTAAGCATTTATGAACATGCTTATAACAGCCTGGAATGCCTAGTATTCTCGGTGCAAGATATGGACCATTATTAAGCATGTTAAAAAGTGTAGTGCCTGTAACTTTCATAAATTAGATGACCAAGGAGACACAAACCGATGGTTCAAAGCCAGCCAAAAGCCCTTTACCACATTGGAGCTAATGGATGCATATAAGACATCCAATGTGTATGGCCTACTAAATGGAGTAGCATATGCATGGTTGTTTAAAATGAGGGTCTTACATAAAGAAGCATTAACTTAGGAGGTGTTTAGGTAAGAGTTTTTTAGGGAGTACCTCATAGAGATGTTTAAGAGGGGCAAGCTAAATGATTCCTCAATTCTAAAATAAACAGACATGACTATGAGAGAGTATGTGGACAAGTTTGAAGACGTATATACTTAAGCTATTGAGATGTTCCCAACTGAGCTAATAATGTGTGAGTGCTTCAAATAATGGTTGAGTGCAGTTTATTAAAATAAATTAACACTATACGAGAGTACTTGTTTCAGGGGATGGAAAATGAGGGCTTTGTAGAAGGAGAGACTGAAGTGCAAGATAACAAATTAGAGGAAAGTTAGTTAGGGTACTTAGTCTTTAAGAGTGGTAGAGGAGCATAGAGTGGTGGTAACCATAGTGGTATACATATGGAGTCCTTAAGGAGTAATAGAGCTTCTAAGTGTGGTATGTGTGGTAAGGTCTGTGGTAGAGAGTGTAAGAAGAGGGGAATGACATATTATAGGTATGGGGAGACATAACACTTAAAGAACGATTATCCTAAGACTTAAGGTAAGATAGAGTATTCCTGGGTAGTGTGTCAAGAGTATAGAGAGGCCAGACATATAGAATGTCCTAAGAAGGATCGAGTGGGTGGAGGCCAAAGGACATCTAGTATGGCGAGTTAGGGTGGTAGAAGTCTTAGGAGAGGATCACTAGAGGTGGCACCATTGTAAGAGTTGGAGACTGACTGAATCTTTCTAAGTGTGTCAATTATGAAATAACCGCAAGTGCAAGATGTAGCTATAGTTAGTACTGATAATTATAGGTTGATCCCACAATGACGATACTAGTAACTACCGTTATCTTATTATCTAGCCTAATGATTGATTTTGGATTTTAATAAAGAAAATTAAAACTTAAACAAATAAAATAAAGTAGGCAAAAATATTAAATAGAAAAACAAGAAATCACTTAGAAAATGATTGATATTAGAAATTATTGTCTAGGTTATGAATCCCCTTAAAAGTTTTTAAATAAATACTGTTTTATTATGCAATTGCTTTATTGAGATCATGGAGATTCCTATAGTATGCTAATAGTTGACCTCGTGTGTAATAACAACTAATCCTAAGGTTTTCAACTAAATTAATCAAGTTAAAGTTTATAAGATGCTTTATCGATTTGCGAATCCCATTATTAGGTTTAACCCAAATCAAGAGGATTTATGTCATTCTATCTTTAGGGTTGCAGTCAATTCGTTCCAATCATAGTAGATCTATTCAAACAAGGATTTATCAATCTTTATTTTATGAATCATATTATGATATTATATTTTGGATTTATTAAAACATATATTAAACTCACAGTCGAATCACAATATACTAATCAAACCAATTGCATTAATAAAAGAACCAAAACATAAACATAGGGTTCATCTAACCTAGAAACTAAAGGAATTTAGTTACACATGATTGGAAACAAAATCAAACATAAACAGAAGGAAAAATGAATAGAAAACAATGGGTCTATAATTCTAAATCTCATTGTTTGTCTCTATTAAATATTCTTGCAAGGTAGAAGTTTGATATGGTATTCTCTTGGATCTTTCGATAAATTCTTCTTGTTTTCCATTTCGCTGGGGTCAAAATAGCCCTTTGAGTTGCCTCTAAGAATTTTAGAATGCCTCTTAATGTCTTTAGAAGTCTCTGTATGTCTCCTTTCACGTCTTTTTATAGCAAAATTTAGTGTTTTTAGAACTTTACATAGTTTTATACATAACCATGTATCAAAACTTTACATAGTTTTATACATAACCATTTATCAAACCGTGTATAACCTGAAATACTAAAATTTACAATTCTGCATGGCCTAATGTGTGGTTGTGTATCCCTTCTATGCTTTAAATCTTCATTTTATGTGATGTTTTCATCCAAATTCTTCTTTTTTAATCCATGAAGAGAATTACAACCTATAAACATAGTTGGAACATATACAATAAAAGTATAAAATATCAAACAAAATTGTAAGGTTTATAAGGATTTGAGACCGTTAACCTCAGCTCGAATTTTGGTTAGCAAAGTAGTATCAGAGCTTTAGGTGATTCACTACATCTCATGTTCGAGTCCCCAGAACAACTGGGTTCTTATCAGAGCGGATGGACGCTCGCGAAGCGTGGTGGTTTATAAGGATTTGGGACCGTTAACCTCAACTCGAGTTTTGGTTAGCAAAGTTCTATCTGTATTTTTAAATTCAATGCTATCGTGTGAATTGGTTAGTGCATAACTAACTTAATAGGTTATAGAAAATGGATATTGTCCTTCAACCATTAGGTTATCTCTATAAAATTTATATGCTATGATAATTGTTTCATCCAAATTTTTGGATTGTAAAGGAAGTCTTATTTTTAGTCGTGTATTAAATTTGATTTTTCCATAGGCTATTTTGGCTACATCATCAAATAATTTATCCATATAAATTCTATCTATATTTTTAAATTCAATGCTATGGTGTGAATTGGTTAGTACATAACTAACTTGATAGGTTATAAAAAATGGATATTGTCCTTCAACCATTAGGTTATCTCTATAAAATTTATATGCTATGGTAATTATTTCATCCAAAATTTTGGATTGTAAAGGAAGTCCTATTTTTAGTTGATCAAGAACAAAGTACAGAACAAAATATAGGAAAAGATATTAGTAATATTAAAATACACTAATCCAAAAACTATTAGCTGAAAGTCAAAATACAAAAGAAATAACCATAAATTATGTGCTACTAGATTATTTGCTAGTTTTTTAGAAAAGCTTTGTCTACTATCTTGTTAATGGGATATGGTAATTTTTGAAAAAAAACTGATACATATAATTCTTGTTCGGTTCTTGTTAATTTATAATAATATTTTTTAAAATTCACAGATGTATTCTTCTAAATAGCATATATCATAGTTAAATGCTATTAATGGTTTAGTATTGCCATGTAGTCTAAGTTCCAGTATGTTCAAACATGTACAACTTGGTCCTAATGGAATTTTAAACTTAGACTGTGTTGTATCACCTAAATAATTACTCTTAGAATGGTCAAATAAAATAACACTAATTATTCAATTAGAAAAATCAAATATGAAGTATAATTATGATCAATTATGCATCTATTAGTGACATTTCTTTATATAAGTTATCCGCTACTAGAGCTTTAAGTGATATAGTGCCTATTCATCCTATGATGTTTGTCATAACTCACTAGGAGAGAGTAGCTTCATTAGACGTGATCACCGGTATTGTTTAAACTATTAGGAAACTTGTTTATACATTGATTGATTCCAGGTAAACCTATTCCTTTATTGCTTGTGATTTTGTTCTCAATGTTGATTGTGTTATGGGTGATTGGTATATGTACTAGCTATTGATTTTCCTATAAGGGATAGGTTTGAGTGTACCCAAGTCTATAACAATTGTGTCGTAAGGATTAGGGAGTGTGAGTTAAGGGTAGACCTAACCATTCACACCTTTGATGTGATTTTAAAGATGGATAGTCTATTAAAAGGCAAGGTAATGGTAGATTGTCTTAAAAGACGAGTAAATTTTTAGAGTGTTGATAGAAAAAGTCATAGAATTATAAGAGAGAGGGATATATTGCACAACTATATAATTTCTATAATTGCAGGGAGGAGAATGGTGAAAAAGGGGTATAAGGGTTATTTAGCTTATACAGTGGACAAGGGGAAGAACTGGAAGAAGTGCCAATGGTGAATGAACCTAAAGATGTTGGCCCCTAAGACCTTTTGGGATTGCCAACTAAGAGGGATATTGAATTTTTACCATTAATAGGGTTCTACAAACTATGCTAATATTGTAAGCTCCTTATCATATAGCTCTATATGAGTTGAAGGAACTCAAGGTGTAGTTGTAATAAATAACAGATAATGGTTTAATTTGACTAAGTACAACATCGTGGAGAGGACTGATTTTATTTATGAAGAAGAAGAAGGATAGGACCATGAGGTTATGTATAGATCACAGGCAATTGAACAAGGTCACAATTTGGAATAGGTATCTTTTGAAGTAAATCACACGTTAGTATAGACTTTACGTACAAGAAATTAGATACATAAGAAGGGGGGGTTGAATGGTGTATCCTCCTTTTTGAATATAAAATCTTATAAAGAACTTCTCTTTCTTGTTAAAAGAATATCACAAGGTTTATATGAAAATTATTACTTATTTAAATCACAAATCAGCCTTTTCTTTCTCGCACTAGAAAAAGATTGTGAGCTTTTGTTACAGTAATGTTAGCTCTATTCTAAGTAAGCACTGTAAGAATTTTCTCTCAGATTGTCTAACTTTCTAACTTGTTTAAGATTGTCGCGTCTTCGACTATGACTAATATTTATAGCCTTTGTCTCTAACTGCTTCTTGATCTTTGATAACCGGTTCTTGATTCTTGATAACCGTCATTTAGTTGAGTTCTGTAACTAACTCTGGCCAAATAACTGTTCTAACGTGCTAATGTATCTTCGTGGTATCGTCTATGTATTCTTTGCGTCCGTGTTGCCTTTGCATTTGCGTCTGCATCTGCGTCTATATTGACTTTGCGTCTGCATCTGCGTCTGCATTTATATTGACTTGGTGTCTGCATCTGCATTTGCGTCTATATTAACTTTGCGTCTGCATCTGCGTCTATGTCTATATTGACTTTGCGTCTGTGTCTATATTGACTTTGCGTCTGCATCTGCATCTATATTGACTTTGCGTCTACACACTTAACACACTTGTCAAAGACGTTCTTTTGTTTCTAACATTATTATTATTTGATTGTCATCAAAATTAATCATCGTAAAGTCCTCTTGACTTAACAACTCCTCCTTTTTGATGATAACAAATAATCATAATTTTAGATAGATCAAAGTGAATGAATTTTTATTCAATTGATGAATAAGATAACAACAAATGAATATGACGACAACAAATAAGAAATAAGAAGACAATAAAAAACAAAGAATAAGAAGACAATAACAAAAAATACATATATACATGCTATCTTCTTCTTTTCTTCTATTTTTCTTCTCTTCTATTCTTCTTTTTCTTGTCTCCTCTTGTCTCCCCTTTTTTCTTTTCTTTTCTCCCCTTATTTGTTATTAATAAAAAATGTTACCTCAGATGCTTCATTATTTCAGAAAACATGTGCTGCATGTCTGTTCTGATCAACTTGAGGTCTGCTTCTATTGTAACTCGTAAATAAGCTAATTCCTCATGTAGATCACCAACTGAGTTTCGTAGATCATTTACTGAGCTTTGTAGATCATCCACTGAGTCTTGTAGATCATCAACCTTAGTATTAATTTCATCAATCTGCTTCACTAAGGCTTCCTGACTCCACTGTTCAGAATGTCTTACTTCTTCCATTCCAATAAGTTTGACTTGTTGAGTTAGACTCAATGGATAGAAGTGTGTAGCATCTGATGTTTTTGAGGGTAAGACATCGAGTTCTATTATTTTCAAAATAGGAGGTTTGCAGCATTACTTTCCTTCTGGGAGATCAAGGTCATCAGGTCTAGGTAGTTTGGGAATGGTTTTTACAAGAAGGTGAAGGACATCTTTAAGTGAGGGTATAAAACTCAAAGGTCTAAAGTGCATGATTAGGTGCACATAAGTCTCTAAGTTGACAAACATACCTCCAACCTGGATAGATCTATACTTTCCTTTAGTCACTCTTCAAACTACTTGAGAGCTTGTATCTGTGGTGAAGCTTCCATAATTACTTCCGGATGCTTTTGAGATGTGATGTCAAGCATAGATTCCTCTTGATTATTTTGCATTACATGCTTCATCTATGTTTCTCACTGCTTCATGTATCTGTTCTGCAGTTAGGTCACCTATTGCTCTTTCAAGGTACATCTTCTGTTTCCCTTTTTCAGCATTGCGTATAATGTTTGAAGCTCTTGGTTGTATGTCAGGTACGATCTTGATCAATGTTTTACTCGTCGTTGGGTAGATCATGTACCGATCTGCTGGAACCCCTCCCCGGGTGGGTCCACGGCCCGACGTCCTACGTGACATCTGGACCCGTGGCCCACGGGGGAGGAATTCCCCACCAGGGATA
>JANZXR010000006.1:27486421-27503466 GCA_027575705.1 Erythroxylum echinodendron
CTCCGTTATCTTAGGATATGTGTCGGAATGACCTACGGGCGTTCCGGTGCGTACCTTAGGGTAATGGGGTGTTACACAAACTATATAAAGGTAGTTGTATATTCAATATATGATTCATCATTCTAAAGTGAATAGGAAGAATGATTATTTTATTCAAGAAATCTTTAGTCAAGGTGGAATGATACTTTGAAAATAGTTTTCAAATGTCATTAATATAATCAATAATTAATGGTGAAGAACTAACATGATTATATTCAAACGAACAAACATTAATTTCATGCTCCGTGTCTAATTAGAACATTGGGAGATGGAAAAGATTGAATTATACTGAAAAATCATGTCCAAAAAGGTTAGGCAAAACTTAAACCTTATTATAAATAGGCTCAGACTGTAACGAAGTTAGCACTTTTGCCTACCCTCTATACCATTTATAGAATTATCTCAATTCATTTATGTAGATATTATTAGAGGTCGGAGATGAATGCGGTTACGATGGTTATAATAAACTAATTTTAGAAACAATTGAAGGGAAATGATAAGAAAAAAGATCAAACTACATAATAAGATATGCTTATTATATTTATGTATTTAATCATTTTACAAAATTCAAATAAAGCTTAATTTCCAAAAAAATAAACAAAGATTTCATGTATATTTTATTATACGTATTAGATTTTTTTAATATAGGCAGAGTATAGAATCCACTAACAATAATTGAGTTTGGGTCAACTATTGTCAAAATGAATAGAACTAGTCATTTGGATAGTTGACCCTTACCACTTATAAACTCTTTAATATTTTCATGTTTAGTCAATATAGGATACTCTAACACTCCCCCTCAAGTGCAACGGGGACTGGACATTCAGTTGTCACTTGAAATAAACGCAATGGTAACTAGACTGGGCTGCTGGGACTGGAAATCCAGACGGACAACCGAGAAATTAATAATCTAGACAAAACCTGCTTTGATACTATATTAAATTTTTTAATATGTGCAGAGCATGGAGTCTATTAATAATAATTGGGCTTAGGTCAACTCTTGTCAACATGACTAGAACTAGTCATTTGGATAATTGACCCTTATCATTTATAAACTCTTTAATATTTTTATGTTTAGTCAATATGAGATACTCTAACTAATATTACGTGAGATCCCATCTTAATTTTCCAACACATATGACCATTCAATTGATGTTAACAACATTTTTCTAACAATAACTTTTTTTTGAAGAGATAATAATTTCTTTTTTATAATGAGAGAACTCGCAATTGTGTTCTTTTAATATACGCTTAGTAAATCCTCGAAGTTTCAAAATGATTTATAAATTACATGCTTCAAGTAGGTGTTACTTGACGAGTCAATGAACTAAAACCAAAAAATGAGTCGATTCAAATAGTTATTAAGGTGAATTATAAGTGAGAAAGAACTATATTAGTGTTAAAGTGATTTAGATGTTAGACATACAGCTATGGTTGAAAGCCTGACCACAGTATTTGTGTAAAAAAGAAATAAAATCTTTATTCTGATTTCTCAAACTATAGTTCCTGGCTTGCTTTTGTTCATTCGGGAAGAGCAAGTTAATCAAGAGTGCACATAAATTAAGTGAAAACATTATTAATTTATTACATTATAGGTATCATAGCAATTATGCCTAATCAAAATATACAAGTAAAGTCAAAAGGTAGAAAGAAAAAAAAAAAGAGTACAGAACTCGATGAAAGTTTAGTGGTAAACAGCCCTTTTCAGGGAATAAATAGAAGGCCTATAATTCTTTTTTTTCAGAACACAGAAGATTATAATCATGGAACACACATTGAAGTTCTTAAAGGGAAACTTTACAAGACAACATACATATTATAGTAACCAGGAACACAAATGGCCAATAAATGAACAATTCAACTAATCCTACAAATTGGAACTAAATGTGTTGATGAATTCTATAAACAACTTTAATGTCATAAGTTGATTGAAGTGGAGGCCAATTTCAATATTATTTATGGCATTAAAAAATAGTTATATTCTTCTCTGGAGCGAATCCAAAAATGCCCCACTAAAAAGATGAAAACCATTATCGTACCAAAAACCAAACGGGTGAAATAAACTAAACCAAACGTGCCGATTCACATTCAGACACTGATTCTGAATTACGAAAGACTTAGTTTCATACTGCATACTGACACATATATACAAATGAATCATTGATACTTGTAATGGAAAAGCCACGAGTATACATATTCTAAAACATAAATGATGACCTACAATAATGTTCTTTCATTTGGCAGATACGCAATAACGTTATTCATTTTTGTCCCAATTAATCATTTGACTAGGGGCTTACTATACACACACGAACACACACACGTATATATATATATAGATATGAATGTACAATGACAATATGCATTAGTTGAAATGGTTGAATTTAATTTGCAAAAGGATTAAATTGGACTGGAAATAGAATTGGGAGAGACGACAAAGCAATGGACATACACAAGATCGTCATATGTTGCGTCGGTTGGGCAGCCTACTTCTTGGATTTCCGAACGGAGTGAAGTGCTTGTCCTCGGCCTCCCTTCTTTATTAATTATCTAAGTTCCTTTTCATTCTTCAAAGTTTGTATTTGCTGAAGGAGACACTTTCCATGTCTTTTCTTTTACACTCATCACTTACCATCACCAGTTTATATCTTCTTATTGGACATTGCAATTACTTATCTTAATTTAGATTTTTTATTAAGAAAAGGGAATGACTTTTGTAATCTTATAAGATTATATATCTTTACATTTTGGTAATTGGTACGTACTCCCAAAAGAAATTATCATCTATTTGTCAAAGTCGGGAACAAACGATTAATATAGACGGTGATGAGAGGCAAATATGCATGCTGATTGGGCTAGCCCAACCCCTGGCTCTTGCCATAGGTCTAGGAGGATTAGATCAAATGTCACAATGTAACGGATTAATTGGGTTTTCACTTCCCAAGTAGTGCTCCCAGGGGTAGAATTGTAATTAGATGGATTAATTACTTGAACTAAATATTTTTTAACTTAATTTTAATTTTTTTGTATTTAAATCGTATATTCAAATAAGTTGGATTAGTTTGTATATAAAGTTTATCTTTGATCATAAGACACTTAACAAGCTTTTCTTAACAAAAAGAAAAGAAGAATGCATTTAATTACCTCTAAAGTTTTGATGTTATTCGCAGATCAAATATCACAAAATTACAAAAAATAAAGAAAATAAAATTAACAACTTAACTATTAGGCCATTTTACGTAGGAGTTTGATAAATTTACTCGTTCATTTAACTAAATAAGAGACATAAGATTTTTAATGAGATTAAACAAAAAAAAGGGCAATTCAGGTCCAATAAATTTAGGGTTTAAATTTATTAGTTTTAAATTTAAAAGATTATTACAAATTAATTAAGTTCAAGTAGTCAATGTCTTAAATTTTATTAAATTTATGTTCAAACTTAAATTTAAGTCATAATAGGTTGAACTTCACCCAATTCACTTCTAGATCTAATAAAAATATTCTAAAATTTCTCACAAGATAAATGAAAAAAGGGGGAAAAGAAAAGGAGGAGAAAAAAGGGCCCTTCATATAAATTTGTTAATAAACAAATTCATTTAATTTTGAAAATTTAAACCTTTAAATATTACAATTTAATAAATAATACTCTTCTCGTGTAAAAAATATTTTATAATATTAGATTATATTTATAATTTTATGAAAATACTAGCAATATACCATAGTTTTAGCTATTTTCTTCATTCTATATGAACTTAGATGTCTAATAATCTTTAAAATAATAACATAATAATCCAGCATAATAAATTGATTAACATAATAATCTAGCATAATAAATTGATTAAAATAAGGATAAACTAATTAATAGTTTGTTTTCAACTATAGGTAAACAACTAGTAATCATTTCTAATTCATCATGTTTTTAGTTACATACATAGTAAAGAAAATAAAGCTTTTTTATTGCTTATTTATAACAAGGATAGGAATTAAAGATCTTCTAAACTTTGCTATTTTTCATTTAAGTTTAATCTCTTAAAATTTTCAATTAAGTGTGAATACTTTTAAAAATTGAAAATTTTAATTCAAAATATTGTCTTTGTTAATATTTTACTACTGTGATTAACGAAACATATAAAGATTGATATTTAAAAGCATACGTGATTTTTCTTGTTATTCATCATCATCATTAACACCTAGTTGAAGTCCCGCTAAGGGGCGGAGTTTGGGAAAGTCTAATAGTACACAACCTTACTCTTACCTAGTAGAGAGGAAATTTTCGATAAACCCACATGCAATGCATCATGATGATACTACAAAATTGTAAATGGATGTGAATACAAATTCAAATAAATAAATAATACTAAAATATTAAATACAAAAATGCAAAAAATATATAAATAAATAAATAATAAAGATAAAAAAAAGGTACGTGATCCTTCTTGTTAATTAACAAAAAACACCCTTAAGTGCAATTTGTTAGAAACAAACAAATGAAGCCAATTGTTGATAGCTTTTATGTTCTACTTGAAATCTAAGTGTATAAGGAGGAATTATTCCAAAGTTTATACATAACTTCTTACCAATGATATTTTGGGCTTTGAAAAAACTTGGAAAATATAATTTTAAACTACTAAAGTGTTAAAGAGTGTTGAAATAAGATTTGAATTAAAGAGATGGTTTTATTTAGGTAAAAGAAAAGTATAAAATAGAAACAAAATTTGAAACAATGATAGGATTTTTTTGTCCGTTTTCTTTTACTGATAGTACGTTTATACTTTTCCCTAAATCTAACTCCCTTAAGTAGTTCTTTAGTAACTTCCCAACTTTCAATTTCCCCTATTATGTCCATGTTTTGACTAACTACCTATCACATGTTCATTATATCTCATCTGTCCTGCCTTTCACATCCTGCATTTCCTTACCACTTTCTATCTCCAGGAATTCTTAGGCAAATGACTTCCAAAACTTCTTGAGTCTTTTCACTTTGCCAACTAGGATGAATTCTTCCTAAGCTATTAACAATTGCCCCCGTATATGTTTGATTGAACAAACCAAATATATGATATTAAAGACCTTCTAACCTTCCACAAAATGAGTGCAAGGTCACTGTTCAAATTCTTAGATACGAGTAGATAGTTTTAGGAAGTTTAGGAATCAAAGAGAATATAGCTAGAAGAATAGGCCTGAAAACATCATAAGGATGATCTTTATACAACCTTAACCAAAGAGAATCCTTAATTGAAACATTGGGCTCAAAGACTATATTAAGATTCTTGCTAATAAACGCCCCATGAAATTCTCTTAAATTACTCAAATTTACTTCCTCAAGTGGTTCTTAATTTTGTCTCTTGAAGTCTTTGATCTTTCAAGGAGTAGATTTCAAATCCTTAAATCAAACCTCGTCCTTAACTGAGAACTCTTCTTCTTTAAAAACTAGTTCAACATTTTCACACCCTTTTAGTTACGTTCTTCAAAATTCTTCATGATTTGTTGCTTTCAAAATTTGACTTTTGCGGTTGTAATTACCACCATTACCTTTTGTGAAAATCTATTCATTAGGTTCCTTTCTAATTGAAACCCTTATCAACCTATCAGCAGGCATGATGATAGTTATTTTTACTAATATTTTTGACTCTTAACTTATATTTTCTTCATCCTTAGTTTTTGAACACTCTCCATATGATAACTTTTGAATTTGAACTGCTTCAATTGAAATCTATGTAATTTTGCCTCTATTATAACTAGCTTAGAATAGAAAGACTACGAATCTACCAAGACAATTTCTACCTTGTTGCATTTCTATAAAATCAAAAGTTAATGAAGAGATGAATAAATACAAAAGCTGGAAGGAATTTGATCTCTCCCCAATAAAACAAGATAACTAACATGCGTGTCTAGACAAAGAAGGCAACCAATAAAGACTTTCCCCTTATTGTGACATTCGTAAGGAGATTTCCTAATGCTTTAACAGTTTCACAATAAAATGTAGCAACAAATACCTCAGTTGGGATCAAATCTATATTGTCTTTTCCTAAGATTTCCATCATTTTGGTCAACATAGTATTTATTTTCAACCCATTATCAACCAAAACTCTTAAAATTGGTTTACCATTAATGTGAGATTTAATATATAAAGGCTTTATATGTTGAGCCATGGTATCAGTTATTTTCTTCAGCACTACGTTTTTTAGAATTCTTGGACTCACAACCAACATAAATACTTTGCATTATTTTATTGCAGGAAAAGGTTCCGCTTCCTTTCTAGGAGTTTTTCCAAAAAAGGCATAGAGCTTACAAATGTTATATGGCAACTGAATAGGAATTTCCCTTATTGTGAAGAATTCACTGGGATCTTAATCTTGACTTTTAGAATGGGACACTTATTATGAAATCTAGGATTCTATTTTTCCTTTATCTTACTCTGCCTTTCACTAATGACTTCTATATGTTCTTTCTTATATTTTACTCTGCCTTTCACTAGTGACTTCTATATGTTCTTTCTTATTATTAAGTCTGAAGTACTCCTCAGAAGGAGAGGGGCTTATAAAGGGTGACTTCTTTAGGGTTTCTTTAAAGATAATGCCTTGCTTCTTTTGAACTTAACTGTAGCTTTCTACAGTTTGTCTCCTCTTTTGTGTTATGGTTAATAATTTAAGATTTTTGGGATGTCTCACTAGCTACCACTAATGGGATGGTAGAACTCGAGGTAGTGCTACAAATCGCGATTACATGTATTAAAAGGTTGAAATTTAAAGATTAAGATTTTTGCTTAAAGATTTGAGTGAACTCTATCTTATGATTTCATCCTAAAATCTTTACTTTTTGTAGCTTTTGAGATCCCTTATTCTCATTCTTAGCATTAGCATTCAAACTATATTTGGGAATAAAAGCACCAGTACTTGAATTTGTAGCTAATTCCAATTGATCTTCTACGATCTTCAACTTCCTCTTTACATCCAGTAAAAGAGGTAAATTGAACTTAACTGCATTAACAGTTACAAATCTCACTCTCTTTAGGCTACTTGTTTGCTCATCTAATCTTAGTGGCTTACCTAAAGCATTAAAAAGGTAGCTGAGGCCTATGGTTGACCAGTACTTTAAGGGCATATGCTTTCAAAAGGAATGTTTCTCAATAATTTTTTTTCTAGTTTCATTATGGGTTTTCGTCTCAAGAGACAAACATTTTTGTCATACTAATGTAAAGGATCATGGTTTATGAATTGAGACATAACTTTGTGACAAAACTTAAAGAGGAAGTAATCCTTTTTAGTTATAAAAAACTCTAGGCTAAATTATTCTAATTGGTTTCCGCCTAGGACTTAATCTGAGGACAGGAGCGTTGCTTGTTAAGAAATTAACCAATAGCATTGGAGCTTCATTATGCAACTCTAGCCTAGAGGACTTCCAAGGTAAGAGAGATAATAAAAGAAAGGGATCTTATAACTAAAGAGATAAGCCTTTGTTTTAGTGGAAGGTTCCAGGAGAAGGGTAGTAGAAGGAATATCAGAGAACATAAATAGAAGAAAAACTAAGATTAAAAGAAGTCATAAGGGAAGAAGTGGAAACCTACTTAAGGGATGGATGGATGATGACAGGTGAAAAATTTAGAAGGCTTAAAGAAAGGGAACAAAGGAGGAGAAGGAGAGGTTTAAAGGAAGAAGAGGTAGCTAGGGGAATAAGGAGAAAGGTAGAGAGAAAAAAGAAAAGGGAGGGGGACAATTACAGGTAGGGTATGGGGGCTTTTCTCACTGAAACTAGGTTGAGTAGAGGAAAAGGGATGGAGGAGTTGGTTAGTGACTAAAGGACAACCAACTGCCTCCATAGATAGGAAATGACATAACTTTTCTTAGTTATGTGGAAAAAATAGTCATCTAGAAAGGAAAGCTCAACTAGGGGAGAAGAAGTCAAGAGAGTAGACTTTTTAGGAAAGGTCAAACATCTCTCTCAATGGATTTTTTAAAAAATTATTTTTTTTCTTTATTTTGGTTCCTTTTATATGCTCAAAGGTGTAGATGGGGAGAAGGAAGAAGCACCATCATAAATGCCATAATAAGTGTGATGTTAAACAACAAGCCAAAGACCATTATAGGCCTTAAATAGCTAAAATAATAGCAAGTACCCACATCTTCTCCTAGAACGTATCATGTCATCCCTAGTATCGTCTAATTGGTGATTAGTGCCATCATCAAGGAAGATTGTACCAATAGCTTATAGGGAAGAAGCAGTACTCATAGTTTAGTGGTTTAGTAGAGAACAACTACTTGTATCACCGTACTCACCTTGTTCAAAAATTTCTAAAGAGAGAAAAGTTGTTGGATTATGAGTATATAAAGAGAGATTGGGGTTTATTAGAAATTTAATTGGAAAATTTAACTAATTAAATTATAATTAAGTTAATTAAAGTTTATTGTAATTAAATTATACTAATGTTTTATTAAAAATATATATTAAACATTAAATTATTTTAACTTAAATAAACGAGCCACATTTTGCCACATGGCAATGAAGCTTACTTAATGATTAAAAAGAATGAATATGTCTAAGTCAGTAATGAAGTGATAGTTAACAAACAAAAATTTAACATTATTTAATTTTTCATCTACTCAACATTTAATTTCAATATTTTGAAGACATTAAAATTGAAATTGAATGCTTCAAAGTATTATGGTTCATCTTGTACTTTAATGAAAACATGAGGATTACAAATGTACTTTTGACTATAAATAGAAGAACGTTTTGTTACATAAACAAAATAAAGTCATTGTATATGGAAGAAGTTCAGGCTTCAAATCAAATGGGATGGACTGTGACGTCTAACTCTAAGCTTGACTAAAAGTTTTATATTGACTTTGGATCAAACCAAGCTAGGCTCTATACTTTTGCGATTCAAGCATCACTCTTTGTCACCTTCACGAAACCATCTTTTAGACTACTATCTGACAAATTATACACAAATGTACTTGCTTTGCACTATTTAACATCTTCCATAAGCATCCTCATAAAGTATTAATAACATAATTTATTGTGTTATAACTTTGAGTACCTTCACCAAAAATTTCACATCTTTCTTATAGAGAAACTTTAATTATTCATCTTTAAGGATCATAAAAAAATAATTTAAATAAAAATATGATTAACCATATATTGACTTATATTTGAATAAAATAAGGTACATGTCTTCCTATGGGGAAAAAATGTAAATTGCAACTATTAAACATGTATACTAGAAAAAACTAATGATGTGAGTCAGACAAGTGATAAAGATAATAAAATGCCAAGATTTATCAATGATTATTGTGACACATATGAACAAGTAGAGGCTGAGACACCAAAAGATGGACAAAGGATGGAGACAACGAAAATTTAGAAAAAAAAGAAATTTTTTGGGTTAAAGTTAGACTGTGTTGTAAAAACTCAAGTTAATTTTCCTAATAATAACAAATTCATCTTTAGTACTATTGCCTAGGTGAATAGAGTGTGAATGATTATACTGAAAAATCACACAAGGTAAATTCACAGGAAAAACTAGAGGGGTCACAAACAATCCCAATTAAAATCCAACCTCCTAGATATAATTTTCCTAGACATATAATTTAATAGCACAATAATTCACTACAACTATACCTGACAATAGGTACTAAATAGACAAATAAAGAACATCATAATTTAACGAAGTTAAGCTAATTATACCTACTTTCTCAAACACTAGTAAATTAAAATTTCATTTATAGAAGCTAGGATGATTAATAAGATGAAGAACCCTCCTTTTAAAACTTAAGGAGACTCTCTCATCTTCACACTTTTTCAATATGGGATATCAAAATATGTCATAAGTCAACAATTCTCCACCTTGACATATTTCTCCATCTTTTTTCTCAAAATCCTCTCGCAAATGAAACTATCTTCGGTAATGTCTCCAATTGCTGTCAAAATTTTAAAATGTTAATCAAGTCTAAATAATGTTTAAACTTGACTGCAATCACCACTTTTGTCATCATATCTGTAGGATTTTCAGAGGTTAGGATTTTCTGGAGTATTATTCTATGTCTTCCATAATCTCTCATACAAAAATGAAAATGAACGTTGATGTGCTTTATCCTTGCATGATAAACTTGGTTCTTTGCTAAATAAATAGCATTATGACTATCACAATGCACTTTGACATGCTTCTGTCCAATTCCCAATTTATTAAGCAATCCTTGAAGCTAAATTGCTTCATTCACAACCTCTGTAGCTGCCATATACTCTGCCACTATAGTTGACAAAGCAATTGTTAACTGTAAGGTAGACTTCCAATTGTCAGTTGCCCTTGTAAGAGTAAACACATAGTTAATAGGTGATCGATGCTTATCTAGATCACCAGCATAGTCAAAATCACAATGTCCAACTAAGCAATGACCAGCTTTCTCATCCTGCTCAAACATTAATTCAATATTTACGATATTCAGAATGTACTGCAGAATCCATTTCACAGCTTGCCAATGCTCTTTACCTAGATCATGTATATACCTGCTCACAATTCCTACTGGTTGTGAAAAGTTAGGCCTTGTACACACCATCACATACATCAAGCTACCAACAACATTTGCATATGATACTTTTGACATGTATTCTCGTTCTGCAACATTCTTTGGAGACAAAGATGCACTGAGTTTAAAATGAAGAGCGAGTAAAGTATTGAATGAAAAGTCAAAATGTTTTAGTACCTTTATCAGATATTGTTTTGAGTCAAATAAAGTCTCCCTAATTCTTTATTTTTCTTATCTCTATGCCGAGAATCTTCTTGACTTCACTTAGATCCTTCATTTCAAACTCCTGATTCAACTGAATCTTCAATCTCTCAATTTCTCTTAGATTTTTTGAAACTATCATCATATTGTCAACATACAAGAGAAGATAGATGTGGGATCCATCTTGTAGCTTGCAAAAATACGCACAGTGATTGTATTTACTTCTTGTGTACTTTTTCCCTATCATAAACTTGTCAAATCGCTTGTACCACTGTTTCGATGATTGCTTCAATCCGTTCAACAAATTTCAAGCTTGCACACCATATTCTATTTTCCAACAACTTTAAAACCTTTGGGCTGAGTCATATAGATTTCCTACTCTAAGTCTCCATGTAAAAACTGTGTTTTTACATCTAATTGAACTAGTTCCATATCAAGATGTGCTACCAAAGCCTAAAAAATTTGAATGGAGGAATGTTTTACAAATGGAGAAAAAACTTTACTATAATCAATTCCCTCCATCTGAGCATAGCCTTTAGCCACCAGCTTTGCTTTGTAGCAAACATTATTCTTGTCAAGAAATCCATCTTTCTTTGTATATACCCATTTTCATCCAATTTCCTTCTTTGCTTTTGAGAGAATAGCTAGCTTCCATGTCTGATTCTTATGAAGGGACCACATTTCTTCATTCATTGCTATACTCCACTTATCTGTTTCAAAACTTTGGACTACTTCATGATAAGTGGTAGGAGTTTCTTCATTTGTAGTTAGAGATGCGTTAGCCACCATGTCATTAAAGCAAGCAGGTTTGAATTCTTTGTTTTGGCCTACTTAATGCAATAGATTCATGTTGTTGCTATGGAGGTTTTTGAGTTTAACCTCTTATTCATTCTACTCCTCTTCTATTATAGGAGTGTCTTCATCTAATTCCTCATTCGTTGCTATGTTTCTAGTCCTTCTTTCAAACTTTACCTTTTTTGGAGCACTCTCCAGTTATTATAAAGTACCATTAGTATGTCGATCACCTTCAGTTATCACCTTTTTCACAATGGTAGACTCATCAAAGGTGACATCTCTACTAAAGATTATCTTTCTCGTCTCTGGACACCAAAGACTACATCCTTTCACACCAGAAGTGGTCCTTATGAAAATTGTTTTCTTTACGCATGGATCCAACTTTCACTCCTTAACATGATAGTATGAAGTGGAACTAAACATATATAAGGAATCATAATCTATAGTAGGTTTTTCAAATAATTTTCTCAAAGGTGTTTTACCACCAATAGCAGTTGAAGGAATTAGATTGATTAGATGACAAGCGTATGTAACAACCTCTGCCCAAAATTGTCTGCCTACCCTAGCATTAGATAACATACACCAAACTTTCTCCAACAACCCTATTTTATTGTGGTGTATCCTTAATCGTGACAATACCTTCATCTTCGCAGATTTTGAAAAATGGATCACTCTTATACTTCCCTCTATTATCTGTACGGAGACGCTGGATCCTTTTGCCTGAGTTTCCACCATCTTCTTCCATTTAAGGAAAAATCTCAATACTTCATCCTTAGTCTTCATAGTATACACCTATACTCTTTAGGAAAAATCATCAAAAAAGGTCATATAATAGTGTTTTCCTCTTATAGAAGTTGTTTTGGAAGGTCCCCACACATCAGAGTGAATATAATCTAAAATACCTTTGTATCATAGATTGCAGTATTGAATTTCACTCTTGTCTCCTTCTTTTTGACACAATACTCACAAAAGTCTAATTTACAAGTCCAAAATCCTTTCAACAATCTTTGATTTACTAATATCTTTAAAGATTTTTCACCTGCTTGTCCCAGCGCATATGCCACAACCTGGTTGCTTCTAGTTGTTGATCATCATTAGAATGCTATTGCTGTTGTTCCAATAATTGCATTACCTTGGTAATAATACAGGTTATTATTTCTTCGAATTCCTTTCATTATTATAAGTGCACCAAGGATGACTTTCATTACTCTATTTGTTGCATTTACAGTGTAACCCTTTGATTTTAAAACTCCTATAGAAATGACACTCTTCGTCAAACTTGGCACGTATTTAACATCTGTCAGAGTCCTAATTGTTCCTTCGTGATTCCTCAGGTAAATTGAACCAATCCCATTTTATCGGCCCCCTGAAAATTTTTCCATTAACTTAAGCAAGATAGCTTATGAAATAGAAGCATGAGAAGAAATTGAGGGCATTTTCAGTATATAGCTTAAGAACTAAGGGTAAAGTGGACTTTTGGGAGAGGCATGGTGGATATGTCTTCTTATTAGATGACAGCGTGAATGAGGCAAGAACAGAAGAAAAAAGAGAGGTTTCGGCTGTGAGTGAAAAGAAGAGAGTTGAAAGCTAAGTTAAAATTTCTGTAAAGCTTAAAGAGAGAACATCCGAGTGCATGCAAGAGAGGAAAAAGAAAGAAGGAAGAAGGAGCTTTCTGTGGAGTTAAGAATCTCATTACTTGGTGAAGAATCACAGTAAGTTATTTTAGGATTGTGCATTATGGTTTAGCCAAATCTGGATATCTTGGTTAAATAGGAGTATGGTTCTTTTATAAAGGAAATTAAGGAGGGGTTCAAGAGAGGAAAGGAAATCAAGAGGATAAGCATCCATAAGTCGGATTACAGAACCAAGCAAAGATTTTTAAGGTGGGTTACAGTTTTATAATGAAGAAATAAGCCAAAGATGTTTGTTCTCAATGACGATGATTTCTGCATAAATATGTTGCATGTTTGTTCTGTTCTGGTATGCTATAAAATGTTCGTTATTGCTGCATGTTTTCAAACAAAAATATTTTCTTCAAATTTGCATGCTTTATGAAACCAAGTTTCTGTATGTTTTGCAAACAAGACTGTTTTTTGCAAAAAGTTGCATACTTTTTGAAAACAAGATTCTGATATGAAAAGCAAGAACTTCACGAACAGCCATTTTGGGTAATTATTTTTCAAGAGCATGAAATATATGTGTTATGTAGGTTTGTGGTGGTCCCCTAAGTTAGGGGTGGGCACGGTGCGGTTCGGTCGGTTTTGAGCATGTTTTATAGACCGAACTGAATAACCGATTTTCTGATACAAGAAAACCGAAACCGAACCGAATATCAAATAAAATTGAATTTTCAGTTTTATTTTCAGTTCAGTTAAGTTCGGTTCGGTTGGGCCTTAATTTTGGGCCTAAAATTTTGGGCCAATTTTGCTGCATGTCCAAATTTTTAATTTCTTTTTTCAACCATTTTTTTAAAAGAGTAATAAAAACAATACCTCAAGCATATATATCAGAATAAAATTAACCAAGTATTGCCCTGTTCGGTGATTAACTTTTGAGCCCTAACCTAGTTCTACTTTTGAAATCTAATACAAAATAAAATACATATTACATTTTCACTTACAAGATTTGAACAAAATACATACAAAACTTAAAAATAATTACAATTTACAATTTACAAGGTCCAAAATGGCTTCAATACTTCACAAAAAAGGCTTCTCCAAGACAGAATGCATTTCTGTCTGTCTGTCATTGTGCATGATCCAAAAATAAGTGCACAATCCACTGGTAATTACAACTGGACAAGCCTTGCATTTATACACAACTGTGCTATACAACCTACAAGTGCAAAGCATCAAATTCACAAGTGAATATTAAAGGAAGCAGAAGGCAGTGCCTACGCGGTAGCTAACTAATTAATAAACATTGTTCATTTTTTTAAGTTTATAGTTAAGAAATTTACTTAAATTGGAGGTCTGCTTTCAAGTTGACTTTGGTTGGATGTCTTTCTTTGCAGCTTCTTCAGCAATGTCTACAAAGAAAACCAAAAGGATAAGTAGATATCTGTAATACTAATTTATGAAGGATAAAAAATAGTACAACATAAGCAGGAAAAAATGGAATAGTAGACCTGAATCTATTGCTTCATAAAAGGCAACGTCATCCATAAAAAATCTATCAGCCATTGGGAAGGAATCAAGCCAGTTTTGCAAGCATATAAGAGTTTCAACCATCTTAGGAGTTAATGAACTCCTAAATGGGTCAAGAATCCTGTCCCCAGTGCTAAAAGCACTCTCAAAAGCTACAGTAGATACTTGTATAGCAAACACATCCCTTGCTACCTTTGAGAGTATAGGATATCTAACCCCATTAACCCTCCACCAATTTAGGATGTCAAAATTCTGAACATTTCCTGGTTGAGAAGATTCTGCCAAATACCTAGAAAGCACAACAAATGAAATACAAATCACATAATATTAAACTCAGAGAAAAGTATCACAAATATGCAAATAAAGCAGTAAATCCAACAACACAGAATATATATCAAAAAATATACTTAATTGCCACTAGTTAATTAAAACTGATTCACCTTTCAACATCATTCTTCACTTTATTGACAATTTTCTCCTCCTCTCTCTGCTTGTGAAATTGGGTCATAATTTCATTAAATAAATCATCACCAGCCGAAGGCTCTTTAGCCTGACTAGGGGGAGGGTTAGTTAAAGCAGCAGATGTAGAGGATTGTGAACCTCTACTTTGATCACTAAACCCGTCTTTTTCAGTATACCAATCAAATAATCGCATTATATGATACTTGACAGAACCAATCAAATTAGTGACAATGGTGGAATCATTGTCATAAGTCATTTTATAAGCCAATTTCACATAATCCAATTTGTATCTTGGATCAAGAACTACCCTAACCACAAGCAGTTTGTTATAGTTTGCACTTTCACCCCAATATTTCTCTCATTTTTTTTGCCATTGAAGACAGAGCATTATCAAGTTTCAAGTAATAAGAAGGAAGCTGCTTTTGGATAGAACTGACTTGCAAAAAATATATATTCGAGGTCACAGATAGGAAAGCAGAGAATTTCATTGTAACATTATAAAAGCACTTACGAAATATAATCAAATTCCGAGCATTATTCCAATGAATTAGCTCAGGAGGCCCTTTTTTGCCTATACCAGCGTCATCTTTCTGAAAATAAAGTTTGTAATTGGCATCTTCATCCTCTATATGCTCAAATGTAACTTGAAACTTGACAACAGACTCCAACATTAAATAAGTAGAGTTCCATCTAGTAGGAACATCCAAACAAACAAGACTCTTTGACTCTATGTTCTCTTGTTTAATGCATTCTTTAAAATTTTCAAACCTAGATAAGGAGGACCTCACATATTTAATGGCATTCCGAATAGTATCAACACAGGGGTTACATTTCTTTAAGCCCTCAGACATAATGAGATTGACAATATGAGCACAACATCTAACATGCACACGATCACCATCAAGAATTGTGTATCTACAATATTTCATCTTCCTTTTTAAGTATATGATCATGCTGGTGTTTGTAGATGCATTGTCTAATGTGATGGTAAACAACCTTTCTATCCCTCAGTCATGCAAATATGACTCTATAACCCTGCCCATGCTATCTCCCTTATAGTTTGGTATAACACAGAAGTTTAAAATCCTCTTATGCATACACCAATCCTGATCAATATAGTGTGCAGTTAAACACAAGTAAGAAACATTCTGGATTGAAGTCCAACAATCACTAGTTAAGCTAACTCTCTGATTTGAACCTTCAAAGTATGACTTTAATATGAACTTATCCTCTTTAAAAAGCTCCTCAATGTCTCTCACAAGGGTTCTTCTAAAAGAAGGATCAAACTTTGGGCAAGCTACCAAACAGAACATCCTAAAACCTCTACCTTCAACAAAGATGAAGGGAAATTCGTCTATGATGACCATTTTAACACATGCAATTCGACATGCTTCTTTGTTAAAGCTTGTTGATATAACATTAGCACTAGTAACATCATGTTTCCTATCAAGAGATAATATTTTATATCTTTTCTCTTGCTTTCTATTAGGATTAGCTATACACCTATCAAGATGAGCCCATAGAGCACTTGTTCCATTTTTCCTAGTTTCACAAGCAAAGTCCAGTTGGCAGAAATTACATATGCACCTCTGACCAGTTGGGTTTTTTTTGTGAAAGACTCCCAAACTTGGCTTGCTTTTTTGGTAGGTTTTCTCTTATCATTTAGATGTCTTGGAGGTAAACCAGAAGATGGGGGAGGGGCTTGTATTTATGTTGTTTGTGGTTGTGATGTATGAGGCACACATTGTGTTTCTTGGTTAGCAGAGTTATTTGTAACACCCCATTACCCTAGGATACGTACCGGGACACCCGTAGGTCATTCCGACACATATCCTAAGATAAGGGAGCGCTACGTGCAATCACTACAGAACTCCAC
>JANZXR010000006.1:27503566-27518523 GCA_027575705.1 Erythroxylum echinodendron
TCTGTATTAGGTTTTTGTATGTACAGACTGTACATCTGTTGTATAAACTGCTGTTTTTGAGTAATGAAAAGAGGAAGATTTTTTGTTTTAAAAATCTTGTGATTTCCAATTACTGGTTTTATTATTTAAATGTATGTGATGCCATGTGGAGTTCTATAGTGATTGCACGTAACGCTCCCTTATCTTAGGATATGTGTCAGAATGACCTACGGACGTCCCGATGCGTACCCTAGGGTAATGGAGTGTTACATTTTTCCTCCAACACATTCCATAATTTAGATGCAAAAGTTTTTTTCGAGAAAGCATACTTTTGCTCTCTAGGAAGAAACGATCGAATTGTACCACATGCCAAACGATTTATAGTCTTCTAATCTTTCTCCCCAAAATCATCTGGTTTCTTTTCTTCAACTTGTTGATAAAGAGTGTCTTGAACCTCACTTTACCACATGTCAAAATCCCCGCTGCAAATCTTGCATTTGTCACAGTAGTCCTTACTAGAATATATGAAGTAGAACCTATCGACATAGTTGGTGCAGTTATTCTTTGATTTTTGTCATCTTTGCTACAATTAATATTCAATAGATGTTAATGTGGAATACCAATAGCTCATGGAAAAATCTTTTATGATGTGAAAAATCAAACTACACTACAACCACAAAGCATACTAAGAAAAAACCTTGGCTTGATACCAATTGTTGCGAAAACTCGGGATAATTTCTACCAATAATAACAAATTCACCTTTAGTACTATTGTCTAGGTGGATAGAGTGTGAATGATTATAATGAAAAATCATACAAGATAAATTTCCAAGAAAGACTGGAGGAGTCACAAATGGTCTTACTTAAAATCCAACCTCCTAGACAGAATTTTCCTGGACATATAATTTAATATCACAATAATTCACTACAACTATAACCGACAATAGCTATTAAATAAACAACTAAAGAACACCAAAATTTAACGAGATTCAGTCAATTATGCTTATTTCCTCAGACACTATTAAATTGATATTTAACTTATTTTAAAACGAAAGGTAACAAATAGAAAGAAGCTGTACCAAGATGAAGAAACCCTCCTTTTAAAACTGAAAAAGCTCTCTCTTCACAATTTTCTAATATGGGATTTCAAAATATGTTATAAGTAAACAAACTGTTAATAGAGGAAGTTGTGTAAGTATTGAGTCTCAAAGAAGAGTCACTTAGCCCTTCAAATGTCGATATTCATATGTTTTGTTAGTCACTTCAATAAAATATGAATAAAAAAATATTTTAAATTTAGTTGTTGATTTACAAAAGTCTTAATACTTAATTAAAAATTTTTAAAAATGAATATTTAAATAAACTTTTTAATTCGCTATCTATAAATACAAATGTGTGAATAATATTAAGCTTTGGTCTAAAATACCTTATTCCATTAAAAAATGAGTAATAAATAAAATTTTGGTATTAGCATACCTTATTCTTTTAAGTTACAAGTATTTATAATCTATGAAAAATTGAAAATGAAAACAAAAAAATGTGTAGGAGCAGATAAATATCAATTCTAATGTCAGTGCCCATCCAAAAGAGAAACAATTCAGTGTAGGAGCAAATGAGTAAGGTTCCTTACTTCCTTTATAGGCTAAAAAGCACCTGGTGTTTAGAATGGGCTTTAAATGCTTTCAGGTTTTTGCCGTGTCTTGCAGACCAGACCACGGATGTGCTTGCACATGAGTGATGAGCCCCATTTTTGGGTAAAATTGGAACCATTCTTCCAGCATTAAACACGGATATTAAGTCTCCCCAATGCTTTCCTCCCACCAATATTATTACCACCCCCCCACGATGGCCAATCACCACCAGCCCTCAGCTCTGCCCAGAAGAATAGACAGAGGAGAGGTTTGGGAGAGGGGACAGTGGAGATTTTAAAAACTTATGTTTGACACTTAAAGCTCACATGAAATACATGAACACTCTGTCAACATAGTTAATGCCCTTATCTCTAATATCTGCTACACACCTTGAGGATCCATGACTATGATAAATACCATGAACCAGGTATCCGTTGGAAACTGTAACTTTTTTAGATTTATGAAACAACTAAACAGATTGTTTTTGATATGACTCGATATGAGATTCTTATTAGAATGATTAATAATTTTGGGCCATTTCCTTAAATTTGATTTAGAATTAATAAAGCCAGCAATGGGTACCTGCCAAGTACCAACCCTCATCTTTATATACATACCCAGCCTCCTGAAAATCTTAGTCCTACATCAGAAGATCTTCCAAAATGTGGCTTCTTTGCCCCACAAAATACCTACTCTCTCTTTTCTTCCTTCATGTCTAGCTTCATATATGGCCAAATAACATTCACATGTCTTTGTTTCTTCTGTAAAAGATTTATAAAAGAAAAAAGAAAACATCTTCTCACACTTGTATTCCAGTTGGATCTCCACCAATTCTCTGCTGCTCCTCATTATCCGTAAAATCATAAAATTCACTCCGAACCCTTTAGATAACGCTTTCAATGCTATTCACTAACATCAAACTGTCCACACAAAGTCTGCCCATGTCTATTTGAAATTTCATCTCCTACTTCTCTCAAGTTTAGTTGTCATGAACCCAGTTACTCTCCTCCTTCTCTCACTGTTATTCATACCATCGCTGTCTTCAAAGATAGAGCCACCTAGAAGCGGTGCACATATCACTGTAATGGGTCTAGTTTATTGTGACATCTGCTCCAACAACAGCTTTTCCAGACACAGTTACTTCTTACCAGGTAAATGTTATTCCCCATACACCTCCAGATTTCTTTCAAGCTACTGGAGAGTTTTGAACGAGCATTAATTTTCATTATGTTTCTTGTAAGTGTATGCCTAAGCAGGTGCGGAAGTTAGATTAGACTGCAAATTCAAAGCAAGTTCGCCGAAGACCACAGAGCAGATAACGTTCTCAGTGAACAGAACCACAAACAGGTACGGAATCTACAAATTGGAAATACCTTCTGTTGATGGGATAGCATGTGCAGAAGCCTCCATAGCTTCTTCATGTCAAGCAAGCTTAATGTGGAGTTCATCGAAATCATGCAACATTCCTGGGCACAGAGTGACGTCAGATGAGATAGCAATCAAAGCAAAAGTACCCAATATCTGCATCTATAGCCTTAATGCACTGAATTTCAGACCATCAAAGATAAACGTCAACTTATGTTAAAACTGAATTTATAACTTTACCGATTTGGCTTTGCTTTGTCTAGTCTTCCTCCTTACTGTTCATAAATCCACCTTCTCCTCCTTCTTGCTGTAGCCTTTCTTATCTGTCCATTATTACTTCGTAAGCCTTTCGTGGTTTTTACATAATTACATATATCATAGAAGAAATGCAGTTGGTTTGAGATTTTATGTTGAATTCTAGATTATTGGGTTTAGTCCGGGCGTTACTAATGTTTCTTGTATGTGGACTTTAGACGTGCCCACAGTCTGCAACAAGCCTCAGTTTCTGTTTTGTTTCTCTTTGTCTTGTTTTGTTCTGCTCTAGTTTCTTGCAATAATAGAGAACAATCTGTAAATTTCTTAAATGAGTTGTAAAGTTGGTCATGGCCCAGGTCCTGCTTCCCCCAGTCCAGTTGCCTCCCTGTTTACTTCTGCAAATCAAAGCCAGCATTGATCTTAGTTTGTTGTTACCTAAAATTAGAATAGCACAACCCGTTCTAAAAGGCAGGAATACCAAAGGTTTGAAGCATATTCGGGATATTGTCATTGTTAGGGGATCCATCACACTACAAGTGCAATGTTATCGTACTGTTTCACGTAATGAACTTTACATAAAAACTCGTAGTAACATTGAACTTAATGTCACTTGGAGTTGCTTACAATCAAATAAAATAGCACACACTTGGATATTTTCCAAACAAATTTCAATAGGAACATGCAACAAATCTAACTGAACGGAATGAGAAGTCCATCGTTGAAACATAGGAGCTCTTGCTCTTCAGATTTCCATCAATTCCTGGAAGATCTTCATGGCAGAAGCTGGCAAACCCAGAAGCACATTTATGCTTTTTCTCTCTTTACCATGAGATAAGAACAGGATCACTTCTTTTTCCGGTAATGCCACTGGCCCTGATACAATTGGCTCTCCCCACCCAAAATCAGTAGTGTGGAAAGATAGCCTAGACCAAGTGGTGATCAATAGAGTAGATGCCAATGAGGGCCTAGCTCTTGTTGCCTCAAAATAATCTATGGCTGACCGCATATAACTGTCTGTAACCATCTGGATAGCATCCTTCACTAGCCCCACAGCAAATGACAATGGTTTGTCAAGTAATTCACCTGCTTGGCATATGGAATTTGTCAATACAATTCCATTTCCGAAGTACCCTTTTGGCAATGGTGGCTGGAATTTTGACCTTCCATCAACAGCAAATAAAAGCTTCGTCTCTTGATCAGGCAACATTTTCAGTGCTTTGGTTCGAGCTCTCCACACGAATGCGGATAGGACTTCGAAAGTAGTGCACTTGGCAATGGTCCCATCTTCCACTGCTTTCATTTTGATCTTCTCCAACATTTCAGGATCAAAACAAAAGGAGTTGTAGAGCATTTTATCTTCGTAAATGCCAATTTTACTGGACTTGTCTTCTATTTCCGCAAATTCTTGGTGTATGTGCTGTATCATAGGAGGGTTCCGTGCTTTAAGTATGCTTCTGTTTAGGACTGGAGGGACAGTGAGTGGCAACCCTCTTGCAGTTTCTCCCCACGAGTTCACGAATTCCATGGCGCCAATACCGTCAAACATGCAATGATTCATGCACAATCCAAGTACAAATCCTCCACACTTGAACTTGGTCACCTGGACATTGAAGTCAATTCAAGAATTATTTACTAATTTCAATCGGATTCGACTAATCTTTCTGCCTAAAAGTTGTACCCAACAGCAGTCACTCTCTTGCACTAAACTCTTTTTTTTCGTTCTCTCAGAATTTATATCTTATTTGTTTTTGTCTATGATGATTTCTTGAGAGGATTTCTAGAGAAGCTATGCGTAAAATATGAACACATTTGACATAAACTGAGACTGCTACGCCCTGTGAAACTTTGATGTCAAAGTAATGGATATTGCTATGTTCCCTCAAGCATGCCCATTATTTGAAAAGCATAACTGGAAAGTTTCAAACCTGAGCCACCAGTGGAGGCATTTCAAGTATGTTCTTTGCACCGGGAATGTCATAAACCAGCTTCCCAAGAGTTTCTGGATCAGGCTTTGTTATGCCACCAATTTCTTCCAGTTTACAGTTTGCCTCAGCCTCAACAAAAACAGCACCTTCTCCGTTGCAGTTAATTATAAGCTTTCCCTCTGAGCTGATTGTTAGCCTCCCAGCAAGAGGGTAGTATGGAACAAGAACCTTTTTCAAGGCATTCTTGAGCACTTGAGTAGCATCACCATTCCCTTTCTCATCAGACTTGAAGCAGTAGATTGTACGAACAATCACCGCGATGTTCTGGTCAAGGTTAGAGAGGAAATACAAACCCTTCTCTGTTTCCTCTGCTGGAGAGACCAGAGTTGGCTCCACTTGTTTCACATCGAGTTGAAACGCTTCACCATTGGAGATTCCCATTGCTGCAAAGTTTTCAAGCTCCACAACCTGGACACAATGAAAAGAAAATGCATCAACACCAACTATGTTATGAAAGGAGTAGCGGAATATGGCTACCATTCAATTTAATGCAAAAGCAGATGTTATTGATAAGAGTAGAAACCATGTGAACAAGCTGAGAATGTATCCAAAGGAAGTAAAGAGCAGAGAATTCTGAATAGAGGAAAATGGCTTGCACAGAATTGAATTGCCTATGGCATGGATGGTTTATATAGCAACCGATGTCAGTGGATGACATATATAGAAAACACCATAAAAGTATTTCTAATCCTTACAGAAGCCAACAAAAAGAGATTGCAGGTGATTGGAGAGATCAGTTCATGTTGAATGTATGTGATTAGATCATGTTTTTGTTCTTATTTGAAATAAACATGGCTATTTTACAGTTTCTACTCATGATACTTAGGTGACCTAATAACTGGACGCAGATCACCAGATTGGCTTACTGTGAGCTTGGTTGTTGGGGTTGGTCTGCCATTTCTGCTCGCTTCATCTCATCTCTTCAATGGTCAAACTTGCTTTCTTATAAATAATAGCACATAACAGAAATCTTCTTGAGTAAAGTTACTGGAAACAAGTTTCCGAGTTTATCAATATTTTACTTAATGAATACTATAATCTAAGTAATATGAAATTCATTTATAAGTTCTGCTAATGTCCAAAGTCCAAACCAACCAGAGCTAAGTTAGCCATATCAATATCTTGAATTTAAAATTTTAGCATTTTTTAATATTTTGAATTAAAATGGAAGGTATCTTCATAGTTAAAAAGCAAACCCCATATTGAACTTCGAATTTGCCCGTTAAAGCATAAAAATTTTAGTAAGGCCATACGACTTTCTGAAGATGTGTTTTCGGTTTACCAAATCCGTTGAGAAGTCACAATCAACCTCTAATCATTGTTGCTTTCTCTAAGAAGTCACTTTTTTATCAAAACAAAAATAATTAGGAAATAAATCCTAAAAATCTGGAGATCTGACGAGAGTCGAACACTCAAGATGGGATATTCACTCTCTTAAAATATAGTTTGTCTAGTGACATTAATTGATGATTAATTGTTACTTATTCTTAACAAATGACAGAGATAAAGATTCGCGGCTTTCCGGATTGTTTTACAGAACCAGCAAGCATGTACTGGACATTTATTGATTTCACTACAGTTATTTTCAGATATCAGTATAAAACTAAATCTCTATCATCTAAAATCAAAATATTTGTTTAATTCTTAAAATTTACTCGATCATACTCCTCATTCTTTACTCTTTCGCACAAAATTAACATGGGATGGGAGGAAACAAAAAGCTCCTCCAAATTGTCCATATAATCATAATTTCAATGCCATGTCCTAGGTAAAACAGTTGCAATGGAACCGTAAGTCTCAGTTTCAACGTTGGAAGTCCCATACACATGACAGAATAAATTGGAAACCACATTAATAGCTATCTCAAATAGCTTTGACACTTGTGCACATGGAAATATAGATATGTAGAAGTGTAACGCCTTACTTGTGATTCGTGAACAACACCATCATTTGATTAACCAAAACTAAAGAAAGAAAAAGGAAAAGACGAGAGAAAGGAAAAAAGATAAACACCCTCATTTTTATGTTCTTAGTGACTGCAGTAATCAAAAGGTCAAGCGTGACCGCACTTGCTCAAACAACCAATTCCTTCTTCCATATAATCATCTCTGCTAATCCAGAACTCAGGTGCATCCTGAGAAAATTGTCGAGCAACCAGATTTCATTTCATGAGTTTCATTGTGGGAAAGAAGGAAAAGGACGCTTAATCTTTAACATAATTGTGGGAAGACCACTTTTAACCAAGTCATGCCTTAAGGGTAATAGAAAGGCACAAAGAGTTATTACCTTCATAATTCCTGCAAGAACTGCACCCCCCAGGTAGACCATATGTTTCCTGCGAGGTGGATCCTCTATTCGCAATCTCAGTTTCTGTTCCAAGATTAGTGCATGTAAAAGTTATAGAGTGGGGAAGATTATCTCAATAATCAAGTCTTCTTTCTAACAATCACAGTTTCAAGAAGTTTCAAGAATTATTATCAGCATCAATAGTAAAAGGCCACAAAGATAAATTAATAGAACGCCTCCATACGTACTAAAATCGATATCCTAAATTGATTGAAACTCTACATTTTTCCAAGCTAAATTTGGTCAAGAGCCTTGATTGTTGATTATGATTGTTAGAATAATATAAGCATCATTCCTCGGCCTCCCCAAAAATTTTCAATTTAAATAGTTGCTTGACATAATATCACAGCCTTTTATGGTCTGATAGGTACTAAATACAAGTCATGTTACCTTTCCCTAAGACAAGTTTGTGATTCTTGCGATTTCTCAAGACTGTGTAAAAGGAAATGTTAAGAGCAATGTATGATCTACTTTGGGCCTTAAAATTTGTCAAACCTGAATACAAAATAATTAAGTAGATTTTAATTAAGTGAAGTGAATTAATTTTTATCCAGTTGAGATTCGAATATCGTGGAATCATGAAAACATCAGTGAATATGTATAAAGACAGAAAATAACACATATTTGTTCTAAAGAAGAAGTAAAAACGACTGCCAAGCAAACTCTGCCAAATACTCTGCTAGGTTTTTCACACATAATACACAAGATTGAACTTACTTTTAGCCCATCTTTGTTTCCCTTCAGAACCACCTCAAGATATCTATCCAGTATTTCTTTCTCTAGGCTGAACCAATACATGAAATATGATTAGCAGTGCCTGGTATATCAAATAATAATAATAATAATAACAGCATAACCAAGAGGCAACAACAAATTGGTTGAGGTAGTTCCAAAAGGTTTTCAAACTATTGTAGAATTGGATTCCTAGAGATCTTGAATACTCTGTCTGGTAAGCCACTCAAAAAAGCAAAACAAACAGAGAATGTGAAGATGGTTTGACTTGCAAAACAACTTAGAGTCCCTCAAGACAACCCTACCAGCAACCAATAGTGGACAAAGAATTACATTTTTGGATTTTCATTTTTCAGTTCTGATTTATTCTGAACAAAGAATAAAAAGAAAATTTTCTCAGAATTCCAATGCCAAAATGATCCTCTAAGTCTCCTAGGAGGATATGGCAAAACGTACCGAGTTAGCTATACAGCTATAACTAAAGGTAGGAAATATCTTAAAGGGATTAGGAGTACTACCGACTAGGTAATCCAGGATACATGGTACTCCCTCCACTCAATACTATATGCTGGTAAAGCTGCAAAGGATAAAGAAAATTAGGATCCAAAATTTCATAGCTGGCAGTCAATGTGCATAGTCAAAAAGACAACAAAGAACATGAATATGTGGTTCAGCAATTGCATGGCCTTACATGACACATAAGTATGCATGCTTATCAATCCAAAATCTTTAGCATGCATTTATAAAATGGCCACTGAGAAAGAGAGAGATGACAATACTTCAACATGTTGGACCCTACAACATGTTCATATTTTAGCATGTAAGAGTATGATGAAGCCAAAACCTAGCACATTGGTCGTGTGTAAAAGCACAATATATAGCTTGTAAGGACATGCCTCCAAATAATGGAAGAGCTAAAATAACTTACAGTAAACTAATATCAACTCGGCAAGAAAAAATCGTATATATCATGTTATTTCAATCCTTTTAGCCGGCCATATCTGACAAAAGGTACTAATAAATCGGATTTTACCTTCCATGACAAGTAAGCAAGGAGAAAAATAATGGCTAAACCTTGAAGGAAAAATTAAATAGTAAAAAAGGGAAGAAGTTTAAATAGTGATAATATAGCTTGTTAGACTATATAACCAACAGACCAAAATGTCAGTGCAAATGAGTAAATGTTGGCTTTAAGTAACATCAGATTCTTCAGTGCATTATACAACAATTAGGCATAATGTTGTTACCATCATCCTGTTATCTATATCCATTTCTTGAATGCAGCGAAAAACCATGTCAGCCATTCCATCACCTTCAACATCTATCAAATCCTGCAAGAAGTAAAACCTAATGATCTTGCGAACTTGTGAAATCAAAATCTTATTTTGAATGCATGACCTGACAGATCCACAGCCTGGGTAAAATCTCAAAAGCCAGCCACAATCCTGGTCACAAGCCAATTTAACTGCCTTTTCTCTTTCGTATTTGCTTATTTTTAAAGATATTAGAAGCTTCATTGGAGAATCATCAACTTAAAAGCGGAGTCTGACGTACTGAATGGTAACACTAGTAACAGTGTCCAACAGTCAAAAGCTAAAGACGTGAAAAAAAGAGAAATCATATTCATATTTCTGCAAACTCTCCCACATTTAATGTACTAATGATGAAATTCATAATAGAGATGGTTCTTGTCCTTCTGAAAGGAAATATAACTAGTAAACTATACCGTCATGACCCAAGACGTAGTTGCCAACTATGGTAGTGCGCATAAACAAAGTAGGAACCAAATATTGCAGAGGTTTAAGATCCTTCTCCCAAACCACCATGGTTTTGGCATGGTGGTAGGGATGTAGGAGTAACTTCCAGGGAATGTGTTTATAGATAGCTTTACAGGACCTAACATACAGATGAGCAACAAAAGCATGACAGAACGTAGCAATACATAGAATATTTATAGCAATGTACTGCACTACTATACAACATCAACTCAAAGGAAAACTTATAAATACAGCGCCTAAAAACCATGGTAAAGAAAGGCATAAAATGAGAGAGACATAGAACATAGGCTCACCGGAGTGAAAAGCGCCTCAGGAGCCTGGAACCGTTCGGTGCCCACTTTAATGACACGCCCATCAGGTAACTACGAACATAAAACTTATTAGCGTACAATATTTGATTGATAAGTAGCAATCTTCTAGTGCTCTGATGCCTTGGAAAACAAGAAGGAGAATGTCAAGCCAAAGCCTCACACATCATTCAGAAGCTAATGCAGATAGGGCCTTCAAAGCTCAGAATTAGCAATTCATGGTAAGAAGTTTAGCTACTTAAGAAATATATATTCCTGTGAGGTGAGTGACCAGATGGATTTCGGAAAAGAAATTAATGAACCATGCAACTGATAAACCTTTCTGAATTCAGATAAAGAAAAGAACTTGCTTCTTTTCATACCCTGGTCAGTTTTCTAATCAAAGCTATTTAAAAATGCATAAAATGATTTGTTCTAATTTATTCAAACAAAATATATATATATATTGTATGCATACATATACAGATAGATATATAGTTTAGAGAATAACTGACAGTGTAGTTCTTAACTAGGATGGTAGTCTCACGTCCCAATTGACCTTCCCTGCTATAATCATAACTGAAGGGGAATAGATTCAAAGTCAGATCATGTGAAAGGTGTTTGGAGATATCATACTTGAGCATAACAATGTTTATTCACCTTATATAGCAGAGCTTCTCCTTGATTTCCCTAACAGTCTCAAAATCAGCATTTTTGTTCATTGCATACCTACAGAAAATGGAGGATATCATAACTAACAATGTGTGTGTACGTAAAGGATGGATGTGTGTGTGCACACATCACTTTCATGTCCATTGTAAAAAAGGCATTTGAGTATATTCTGGCCCTTACCCTCTCCGTGATAATAAATCAACTAGATAAGATGTTATGTGCCGACCAGCCACATTCATTCGCTTGGTGAGATGAGGAAATGAATAGCCATCAACGACAGGAACCTGGACGTAGAATTTTACTTAATTAACATATCTATACAGTTAGTAGATGAAACGACACAACTTCGATACAAGATTCATTATGACAAACAGCAAGAAAAAATCAATAGATGAACCCAGCATCTCAAATAGTGAACCACTAAACAAAACACAAGAAATGAACTCAAATTAATCACTTCCAGACAAAGATTAGAGATGAAAAACCTGACACATTTATTATACACAACATCAGAACAACAATTAAGCAAAATGAAAATCTGGATTGCATATTGTCACATATGCACTGACAATTTAGTCTGACAGGATCACTAGAATATTAATTAAGCCAAAATGAAAACTTCAATACGAACTCCATGTTCAAAATAGGAAACAATAACAAAAGAAAAAGACCGGCTTATTGTTTAAAAGAGGTCTTTGTTGCTCTCACCACATGAGTGACACCATCTCCAGAGTCAATCACTAATCCAGTCAGTAAACCTGTAGAAAGTAATGGAAACATAAAGAAAAACACAAAAGACAGGGAAAAAGGAACAAAGAAGGAAATTGGTGACTTAACTGTAGCAATAAAAGTAACAAAGATAAGAAGCATCATCGATTATTGTACTAAGACTTCAAAGTGTCTTAAGAAGGATGACTTCATGTTGTAGAACAATATGCAACAACAAAAAAGACTTAAACCTTCAATCATCTCCACAAGCACCTTGGGCATAGAGTGTTAGAACGGCTTGGATCTGAATAAAGACACCAGAAAAGTTGTACTTTTCAAACATAGTCTCAACCTGCATCGTAAAGTGGAAACAAAATCATTAGATCATAAAAATACTGAACAAAGTAAAAACTGCATCAGTGAAGGACATATCAAAAAGAAAAGGCAGGACCACAAACCATTTTTTCACGATTTTTGGAGGGATTAAGAGGAGGGTCAGTGAGTAAAATCTTACATTCTGCTGGATCTATCTGTTCAAGTAGAAGAGAGAAGAAAGTTGGATACTAAAAATCTAGCGAAATCATGCAAAGGAAAAAGAATAAACAGAAAGCTGAAACTACATGCGTATAAAACAAACTAAAGCAGCAGAAGTTTACTTTAAGTTCATTGAAAAAAGCATGGTCCCAAACATAACCCATGTCATCCCAGTTTTGAATGATTCCATTATTGACAGGGTAAGATATGTCTAGCTGATGCCTCAACTCTGCGCAACCTTCTCCAACAACAACATCCTAGTTGAAACGAAGAAAGAACAAAACAAAGTCTCAGAACATTTTACGCAAACAGAGAGGGTGGCCTTCAGTCTGCAGTTTTATAGCAGTTAGACAACATAATCTCTAGCATTAATGCTCAACAAAATCTAATTCCTTGTTTATATATTTTTGCAACCAAAAAAAAAGAAAGAAAGAAGAAGATACGATGCAAAAACAAGAAAAACGTTATGACCTTAAGCTGTTGTTCCATGAGGGACTCCTCGTACCGGAGCATTGGCCTTCCAACAACACACGGGAACACAGAAGTTGGGAAATTCTCTCCAGCAAATCCACATTTCACATACTGAATTCCGCAATTGAAGCATAATATGTTAATTAATTTTGTATCATGGTGGGTAAAGAGATTTGCTAAGATCTGACAAAAAAACGCTTAGCAAGAAAACAAAAAAAGATAAAATCGCATCACGAATTCAGAGATCAAATCATCGTATGAACGATAATAAATAAAAAGAAAAGGTAAAAAAGAAGTGGTGAAGAATAAAGCAAGGAGAGATTTTAAGCGAGTAGTACTCCAGTTCCATTATCGCAGACGACTACATTTCTGTTATCCATGGCGTAGAGTTTGAGCTTTGCTTCTTCTTCTTCTATTACTACTTCAAAGTGGCATCAAAGTTGCCAAATTCTTGTATACCTATTAGATTGGGCATTTAATATATACTAGTAGGTGGTCACGCACAAATGCAGAGTGAGATCTTCAAAACGATAATGCCGTATGAATTAAAATGATAATATTTGTAATTTGTTTATTATATATTTGTAGTATATCGGACGCATGTAAAAGTATTGTCTAAAATATGGTGAAATTTATAAATAAATCATAATAAATCATGCATTCATAATAAGTTGTAAGAAAATTTATAATAGAAACTAAGTCGTCGTGCATTTGAAATAGCATAGCATAAATATTTTTTCTTTAAATTACATGCTTATGGTGTGTTAGAGATTATGAAAAAAGTTTATGATAATTTAGGTTTTTATAGCGATCATCAATAGAAATATTTGACGTTGGTGTCGGTTTTGGTTCAATTTCTTCGAATCTTTTGTTTAGGCATTCCTTAACTCTTGAAGAAAAAATCAAGAATATCTTCTGAAAATTAAAAAAAATTAAAATATTTTAGTGATAGAGTATTAAGGTGAAGATCACCTTGTTTATAAAAATGTTGAACGAAAAAATAATAAAAGTGAATTAGTGAGTTTAAAATTATTTGAAATTGGTAAAAATTAATAACAGTATTCGTGAATAAAAAACGAAACAAATTTAATAAATATTGATAAGTACATGAAATAGCTGAAAGTGTCATGTCAACATTGTTATTATCATTTTTTTCGTTTAAAGTTGAACTTTGTTCTAATTCAGCATCACTAGTTTGGTAGTAATAGATAACAGTGAAACGTTGCCTTCAGTCCAATAGTTAGATCTGAACAGGTTTGATATAAAGGATAAAGGTTTTTGTCTTCAATTCAGCATGGACCTCATCGAGAAGAAGTTTAATACTCTTTTTACCGAAGAGAAAAGTGTAGATTATGAGTCGTATAATAAAGATGCCATAAAAAATAACCAAATGTATTTTATTAACAAGTATAAAAATGTAACTTGGTTGTAATATTGCATAGCTTCAACTACACTGAAGTTTAACAGATTTTCGGCAAGTTCACCAAAAACAAATGTTGTCACAGTTCTTGTGCTATTAGTCAAATCAATATCATACCGGCATCTACATTTAAAAAGAAAGCAAATAAGAAAATCTATAATTGAATAAATAAAGAATATTAGAAAGTTGCATTTACAATTGATATGAATAATCTTAAACTTAAGTTACAATACGGCATGTGCTAAAATCTTATCAAGATATGTTTTGAAAAAAGGCAAACAATTGAAAAGGCAAAAAGGGAAGAAATGTATGGGTTCAGCTGGATGTTTCTCCTTGTGTTAGACCCTTAAGTCCATAATATGGGTTTGTGCGAGTATTGGCGAGCCTTGGCCAATGCTTGGCACGCAGGTCGGCACGAGGAAGGCGTGTTGACGAGGGAACAAGGCGAAGTCATACGAGACTCCAGGGTACGCGAAGGCACTTAATTTCGGCGAGACAAGTCAAAGGTATGTATAATACGCGAGGTTTTATACTAACTCGGTTTATGACTTATACTTAGTCATGGAGCGATGAGACTATACCATGAGAGAGCTGGATCATGGAAGATGGACTTGTCCATGGACGTGCATTGACGAACTTTTGTGCGGATAGGCCTTAGTGAACACATTAGCAGTGACGTGGCAATTGTGGATGATGTGGCACATGATGACGTGGCGAATAAGATCACAGCGGATGAGCATCAGCCTTAAGAGATAAAGATTATCTGGAAGGATCATCTAAAGATAGAGGAGATC
>JANZXR010000006.1:27518623-27532090 GCA_027575705.1 Erythroxylum echinodendron
GGGAGCTTTGAGAAGATGACCCAATAATGGTCAAGGTGATTGGTGATGGAAATAAGCTCACGTATTACGATATTCTGCATGGAAGTTAGGGTCCGGGAACGGGCTCCAACAGTATTCATTCACAAAGTTTACATTGTTTCTATTAGACAAATATTTACAAAACCTCATATAAGTTCTAACAAAAACTATAAAATAAAATCTAGAACTCTCTGATGTCAACTGACAGACCTCTGAGCCATAACTTAGTCCAAAACGTTCTTCTAATCCAGAATAAACACTAAGTCTCCTGTCTCGTACCTAAAAAATCATGTTGCAATTTTTATGAGTTTTGCCAACTCAATGAGTGAACCATCATTGATGATTTCACTAGATTCACATACACAAATCACATATTTCGCAATTATTCATATAGAACATATATAGTCCAAATACTCACACTGTCATTGCACATCATTTAATCATCGCAAATCAGATCATATATAAACAAATATAGATGCATATGAGACTCCAAATTCGTTAATATTGTTGTGACCAAGTGCCTATCACATACATATACAGATACTGGCCTTTTGGGCTCAGTCAGAACGGAATTGCGGAGCATTGCTCCATATGTAGAAACTAAAATCACGGAGCATAGCTCTACGTGCAAGCACTTTCATACTAGTTACTCAGGTCACAAAGCCTTTATTTGAGCATGCATTTATGAAATGCATCAAATACAGAATATTCTAGTTACAACAGTCACATATGATACAAATATCATTCAAAATCTTGCAGCAATCAGAACACTTCCAATACATCCCAAATATTAACTCCGTGGACTTTAAGTCCGGAATTCATAAACAAATCATATAATACAATTATCATTCAGAATCTCACAGCAATCAGAACACTTCTAATACATTCCCAAATATTAAATCCTTGAACTTTAAGTCCGAAATTCATAAACGAATCATAGAATTATCATTTAGAGTCTCACAGCAATCAGAACACTTCATAAACAAATCACAGAATTATCATTCAGAATCTCAAAGCAATCAGAACACTTCCAATACATGCCCAAATATTAACTCTTGGGACTTTAAGTCTGGAATTCATAAACAAATCACAGAAGACAATTGTCATTTAGAATCTTACAACAGTCAGTACACTTCCAATACATTCCCAAATATTAACTCCTCGGACTTTAAGTCCGGAATTCATAAACAAATCACAAGAGTTCAATAATTGGAATCTTAACCAATCAAATCAAATCAATCCTAAGAAACTCATCTAGGTTAACTCACAGTACGCTCCAAGAAGCTATTGCCTAGATAGTTTGGCAATGTCCGATTGGCGTCTGATATGTTCCTCTATACCATACACGACACATTAACAACATATCACATTTTTGCACAAAAGTACAAGTATTCCTTTATGCATATGTACTTATATAAAATATGCACAATGCATGTTCAATGATGCTTCTAGGTATCTTATTGTAATTCAGATCATCTAATCGATCAGATATCATAGCCCTCATTAATATCATTTGTACTTATATTTTGGACCAAAATAAAACAATGTGAAATCAATTTCATAACCTAATTGACCACTTCAGATTTTCTACTAACATGATTTTGGGGCAACTTGCATAATTAATATCATCAGTAAAGTGAAGGAATTTGGTAACACTTCCTCCTAACAAATTATTCTCCTTCGTCTTAAGTCTCTATTGATACCAAGATCATTCGATTTGGTTCATTATTCAATGAGTTAAGCACAAAATACCACAGACTATGCACATTTGAAATTTTGGCTAATGCATGATCATGCATTCAAGTTGTACACCTCATATCACTCAATTATAGAATCTAAAAATTGCAACCTTTATATCAATTTAAAGCTAAGAGGATTAGTTACAACTTTGATGAAGAAACTTTAGTCTAATTCGGCCCATATCAATATAGTTTATTCATTAACAATAGGACCTGATTTCTATCCCTAGTAATGCTACTGCCTAAGCTAAGACTTACTTTCAAGCTCAATTTCAGGACCCTTAAGGACATAATTCAAATTCCATTTCTTCTTAACATTTGTAGCCAAATGTCTCTAGCTCAATTTAAATTAAGAATCATGTCATTTTTAAATCTATAGATCAAAATATAGCCAAAATACTGAAGTATGTTTACTAAAAATATTCCAGTTATCAAATTCTAGCACACCTTATCATTTTAATCCTAACACCCTTTTTCGGGATAACTTTTCATGATCATTATGACCAGGAAAATGTTGTATTTTAGTAATACTTTCTTCTTGACAATTGTGCCAATGTGTGTCCAGTTTCTAATAACACCAAAATTGTACAATTTAATTCAGTATACTGAAAATTATACCTAAAACAGTCAGACTGTTTTTTTGAAACTGTATCAGAACTCATAACTCTACTTCCATCCAGATTTTGAAATGCTTAGAGACAGAATTAATATTCTACTTCTTCAGGAAAGTTGTAGAAATATATCTCTATTTTAATCTGAATCAAGAATCAACTCATTTAGAAATACACAGGTCAATTTATAATTGGAAAACCGAGACATGTTCAGTGAAAGTTTTCCAGATGTTAGTATTCTAGCACACTTCCACATTAACATCTTATACAATCTTTCCTAGTTCAATCTTCATAAATTGTCTTTCATAACATGCTATAAACACTAATCATTTACTTAATTGTTCAGTTCAAATCCAATCTCAAAAGTCACTCTAAATTAGTACTCCAAACATGCAGAATCATCACACATTCAAGGTGGAAACTTGAAAGATTTTAGCTAGGACAAGGCAACTATATTCTGATTCTCTACTTAACTTTAGGGAGGATGAAGCACGAATTATTGGTGCAACAATTAGTCATGAACATAAACAAACTTAGAGAGGTGCAAGGAAGTGTGTTTCAGTGGTGTGTGAGAGGAAAGAAGAAGAGAAATGACCATAGTTGGAGTTGCTCCTGCTGAAACTTACACCTAAGGTGGGTGTCAACTAAAGGAATGACCATATATCTTATGGCATGATCAACACTTATCAAGCAAAGGTACTGCCAAATGTCTCCAATTAACTAAGTCACATTTCCATTAATCAAATATGCCATTTGTCATCAACTTACTGGCCCGTTTGTCACACAATGATTGATCCATTTGTTAATTAATTCTTAGTTCATTTGTCACCAATTTAACTATGCCAAATGTAACTTAATTTAGACTAAATCATCTGAATTTTTCATGTATCAATTTATCCTACTACTTGGCACTTGTCCTAGTCCAAATGTACCTCAAATTCACCATCAAGTCCGAAATAATGCTAATGATCTTCAAATAAATTTTTAACGCAAATAACTCACAATTCACATTTTGTTCACATTTATAAATCAATTATACTTGGAAAATGTCAATGAATGCATGTACAATCATATTCATGTGCAAAAAATGTGCATGTCATATTTAACTAAAGCATGATGTGAATTTTTCTAATTTCTCAGTACTTCCTTATAAATCACAATTCTACCCTCAAGACGGGTAACGGGATGTTAAAATTCTCCCTTACTAATAGAATTTTCGTCATTGAAATTCTTACCCGAATGGTCGAATAGGTAGGGAGACTGATTCCTCATATGCTCCTCCATTTTTCATATGGCTTCCTCACTCGAATGGTTCTTCCAAAGGACTTTCACCATTGGGATCACTTGGTTCATCAGTTGCTTATTCTGATAGCCAATTATCCTCACAGGTTCTTCGACATAGCTCAGATTACTAGAGACTTCAATCTCCTGGGTCGATATCACATGAGTTGGATCCGATCGATATCGCCTAAGCATACTCACATGAAACACATTATGTATCTGAGCCAATTCCGAAGGTAAGGCTAACTTATAAGCCAATGGTCCAATTCTTTCAATTATCTCATATGGACCAATATACCTCGGACTTAAGTTACCCTTCTTGCTAAATCTTAGTACACCTCACCATGGTAATACTCTCAGAAATACTCTATCACCAACCTGATACTCCATATCTCGTATGTGTTGATCCATGTAGCTTTTTTGTCTATCATGTGCTACTTTAATTCTGCTATGGATCAATTTTATCTTATCAATGGTATCTTGAATCAACTCTGGAACTTTGACAATTCTTAGACCCTCTTATAGAGGCGAACGACACTTTTTGCCGTACAACGCCTCATAAGGAGCCATACCGATACTACTGTGATACTAATTATTATAAGCAAATTCAATCAAAGCCACATACTGAACCCATGCTCCTTGAAACTCCTGAATACATGCTCTGAGCATATCCTCAAGAATTTTAATCATTCTCTTACTCTGACCATCTGTCTGAGGATAAAAAGCAGACTGAAATTCAGCTTTATACCCAAAGCTACTTGTAGGCTACCCCAAAATCGCGAGGTAAATCAAGGATCCCTGTTCGACACAATGGATACTAGAACTCCATGCAATCTCACAACTTCATTTACATATCGCTGAGCCAACTGATCTAATGAATAATTCTCCCTCACAGGTAAGAAATGAGCCGATTTGGTCAGTTTATCAACAATGACCCAAATGACATCATGTTGTCTTAGAGTTCTAGGCAAACCCATAATAAAATCTATCGTGATTCGTTCCCATTTCCACTCCGGAATAGGTAACGAATGTAATTTTCCAATAGGAGCCTGATGCTTAGCCTTAACCTGCTGGTAAGTTATACACTTAGAGACTAACTCTGCTACTTGCCTTTTCATTTCTTGCCACCAGTAATGTTGTTTTAGCATATTATACATCTTGGTAATACCAGGATGCATAGCATAAGCTGTTACATAGGCTTCCTTCAAAATCTTTTTTCTCAAATTATCAGCATCGGGCACACATAATCTTGACCCTAACCACAATGTATCATCTCTAACTTCAAATTCAGAATCCAGCTTTACTTTCAACTTCTTAATTATCTTCATTAAGTATGGATCTCTGCTTTGAGCCTCTTTGACCCTTTCAAGCAACACAGGTCTCAACTTTAATGTAGCTATCAATGTGTCATTTTGCTCCAAATTGAATTCAACATTCAGTGCTCTCAACTGAACTGGGCTAGGTAACGTCGATAACTGTACTTGATCCATACAACTATTAGACTTCTGACTTAATGCATCAGCCACCACATTAGCTTTGGCAGGATGATACTCAATTGTACAATCATAATCTTTTAACAATTCAATCCATCTTCTCTGTCTCATATTCAATTCTTTCTGGCTCAACAAATATTTCAAACTTTTGTGATCAGTAAACACTTGAAAAGTTTCTCCATACAGATAATGTCTCCAAATTTTTAAGGCAAACATTATTGTAGCAAGTTCCAAATCATGGATTGGATAATTAAATTCATCAGATCTCAACTGTCTCGGTGCATATGCTATTACTTTACCATGCTGCATTAGTACACATCCTAAACCCTGGTGTGAAGTATCACTGTACACAACATAACCTTCAGAGCCAGATGGAATAGCTAACACTAGTGCTGTAGTTAACCGAAGCTTAATCTCCTCAAAACTCCTCTGACAATCATCATTCTATCTAAAAGGCATATTCTTTCTCAGAAGTTTTGTCAAAGGGGCTGAGATCGATGAAAACCCCTTGACAAACCTTCTATAATAACCAGGTAATCTAAGGAAACTTCGGATCTCATACACAGTCCTTGGAGCCTCCCACTTCATCACTACTTCAACTTTCCTTGGGTCAACCTGAATGCCCTGTCCAGATACTATGTGACTCAAAAATACTACTTGATCAAACCAAAATTTGTACTTATTGAACTTAACATATAACTGTTTCTCCCTCATTATCTGGAGAGCCAATCTTAGATGTGTAGTATAATCTTCTCTACACTTCGAGCACACCAAAATGTCATCAATAAAAACAATTACAAAGCGATCTAAATAAGGTTGGAATATCTTATTCATCAAAGCCATAAAAGCTACCGGAGTATTAGTCAAACCAAACGGCATCACCAAAAACTCCAAGGGCTCATATCTGGTTCTAAACGCACTCTTAGGAATATCATCCTCAGCTATTTTCAACTGGTAGTAACCCGACCTCAAGTCTAACTTTGTCAACACCTGAGCTCCCTGTAACTGATCAAATAAATCATCAATCCTCAGCAATGGGTATTTATTTTTAACAGTGATTCGATTTAGTTGTCAGTAATCAATACAAAATCTTAGAGTTCCATCTTTCTTCTTTACAAACAATATTGGAGCTCCCTAAGGTGACACACTAGGCTTGATGAAACCCTTATCTAATAACTCTTGTAATTGAGCTTTCAACTTCTTCAGTTCTACAGGTGCCATCTTATATGGGGGTATTGATATAGGAGCGGTAGTTGGAATAATGTCTATAGTAAACTACTTCTCCCTTTTTGGGGGTAAACTCGGTAATTTTGTAGGAAGCACATCTAGGAAATCCTTAACAACTGGAATATCCTGAATGGTTTATTCATTCTGAGTGTCAATTACATGGGCCAGATAGGCCTCACATCTACCTCGGATCAGTTTCAACACACTTATAAATGAAATTAGTCAGGCTGGCACTGCCTGACTAACTCCTCGAAACACCACTCTCGGCTGGTTGGGAGATTCAAGAACTATTTCCTTGGTGTAGCAATTCATTACAGCCTGATGAACTATAATCCAATCCATGCCAAGAATTACATCAATTTCCTTTAACTGCAATACAATCAGATCAGCTTCTAGCTCTGCCTGATCAATCTGAATTATGCACCTTTTACATACCTCACAGATCACTTTTGTGCTACCCAGTGGGGTTCTTACCTCTAACCCACATTTTAATATCTCTCTCTCGCAATACAATCTAGATGTCAGATGCGGTGTGATGAATGAATGTGTAGATCCTGGATCTAGCAATGCATATGCTTTAAAATGAAAAACATTCAACACACTTGCAACCACATCCAGGGAGTTCTGCACCTCCTGTCTGGTGATGGCGTAGACCCTGGCCTGAGATTACGACTGGTTACTCCACACCTTAGTCATGACACTGGGCCCTACTAACTAGGTTCTGCCTCTACCTCTGCCTCTCTGTGTAAATCTGCCAGCTCTACTCTGCTATACTGATGCCTTAGTCATTGTTCCTCCTCTAACTCCAGATTGTGATCTAAACATTTCAGGACAATCTTTGATCATATAGTCTAACGAGCCGCAACGGAGACAAGCTCCAATTTTCCTTCAACATTCACAGCCATGCTTTTTACCACAGTGCTCACACTCAGGCAATTGTTGAGATTGGTTGGAGGACATTTGTCCTCTACCTCTTCCAGTCTGAACAAATCCACCTCTTGATCGAGATCTAGATTGTCTCGATCTAGCCTGGAATCGAGATGATTTGTTCTGGCGCTTTCTGAAGCTTCTGCCAGAATCAACCTAAGATTCATCCTGCCTCTTTCCTCTAACCTCTTGTCTATACTCTCTTTGACCATCCTTCAACAACTGTTCAATTCTGATTGAGGCTACTCAGAGTTTTGTGAAATTGCCCAAATTAGAAATGTTCAATCTCGTTCTGATCTCTATGTTCAAACCATCCTCAAACCATCTACATTTATCTTCCTCTGTTGGGATCAATACAGTTGCATACCCCATTAGCTCGTTAAATTTTTTCTCATACTCTGTCACTGTGAGTCTTCCTTACTTCAGGTCTAAAAATTCTTTCATTTCTTAATCCATATAAATCTTCGACATTTAGTTCTCTCGAAACACTCTCAAAAATCCTCCCAGGTCAAACTACAAGGTCTGGTGGTACTGCCTACCACAGTCTTTCACCACTAGTATACGGGACCTTGCAGTATTGAGACTGCATAATCGAATCTTTCATCTACCTCACAGTCCATCTGGTCCAACACTCGTCTAGTTCTCTCTAACCAGCCTTCTGCTTCTGCTGGGTCTGTACTTCCATAGAAGTCCATAACCCCTTGCTTCCTCAATTTATTATGTCTTCTTTCTCGCCTTTCTAGAATTCTCGAAGGCATCTAAGCAAACTCAGGTACAAGAGACTCTATGTTGACTCCTACATACTCCATGTTAGCTGACTCACCAATTGGATCTCCTATAGAGGGTGACCTATAACAAGCAAATGTGTGATCACTATCTGAATATCTCACTATTTATCATATCTCAACTCATATTTGCCCCTACAGATGCCAAACCATGCTCTGATACCAAAAATACAACATCCCACTACCATAGGGTACATACCCCAACATTCAGGTACACAACCTATGATAATGGTATGTTAAAGAAAAAATAAATCCAACCTACACATGGCTTCAACTAACATTATTTAAAAGTCAGCAAAATTTAAAACCATTCATTGCATTCATTCACAAAGTTTACACTGTTTCCATTAGACAAATATTTAAAATACCTCATACAAAATCTAATAAAAACTATAAAATAAAAGCTATAACTCTCACAGATCTTTGTTTTAATCTGAATTAAGAATCAACTCATTTAGAAATACACAGATCAAGTTATAATTAGAAAATCGAGACATGTTTAGTGAAAGTTTTCGAGATCTTAGTATTCTAGCACACTTCCACATTAACATCTTATACAATCTTTCCTAATTCAATCTTCATAAATTCTCTTTCATAACATGCTATAAACACTAATCATTTACTTACTTGTTTAGTTCAAATCCAAGCTCAAAAGTCACTCTAAATCAGTACTCCAAATATGCAGAATCATCACACATTCAAGGTGGAAACTTGAAAGATTTCAGCTAGGACAAGGCAACTATATTCTGATTCTCTACTTAACTTTAGGGAGGGTGAAGCACGAATTATTAGTGCAACAATCAGACATGAACATAAAAAAACTTAGGGAGGTGCGAGGAAGAGTGTTTCGGTGGTGTGTGAGAGGAAAGAAGAAGATAAATGACCATAGTTGGAGTCGCTCCTGCTGAAACTTACACCTAAGGTGTTAGGTGTCAACTGAAGGAATGACCACATATCTTATAGCATGATCAGCACTTATCAAGCATAGGTGCTGCCAAATGTCTCCAATTAACTAAGTCACTTGTCCATTAATCAAATATGCCATTTGTCATCAGGTTACCAACCCATTTTTCACATAATGATTGATCCATTTGTTAATTAATTCTTAGTCCATTTGTCACGAATTTAACTATGCCAAATGTAACTCAATTATAGACTAAATCATCTAAAATTTTCATATATCAATTCATCCTACCACTTGGCATTTGTCCTAGTCCAAATGTACCTCAAATTCACCATCAAGTTCGAAATAATGCCAATAGTCTTCAAATAAAATTTTAACTCAAATAACTCACAATTCACATTTTAATCACATTTATAAATCAATTATATCCGAAAATGTCAATAAATGTATGTACAATCATATTCATGTGTAAAAAATGTGCATGTCATATTTAACTAAAGCATGATGTGTATTTTTCTAATTTCTCAGTACTTCCTTATAAATTACAATTCTTGCCTCAACACGGGTAACGTGATATTACAAAATTGCTACTCTAATTAAAAGAAATAGATATCCAAATGTGGATTTCTCATGTCAACTCATCTATTATAGCTTGAATCTGAGTATTTAATTACTTCAAGATGATCAAATCTCTTATAAGTGTTGTAAGTATTTTAATACTTTTTTTGGTAGTTTTCTGTTATTCTAACCTATGATTACTCTAATATCTACCTAATATTCCAATAGCAAAACTGGTGTATCATATAATACAAGTCTGAGCATATGTTAAACTCCCAATAATATATGCATAAGGAAACTTTTCCATTCATATATTTCCTAATTCATTCTTTGGATATTGCTTAAGACTAAATTTATCTCCTTTCTGAATTTGAACAACACTTGCAAAGCACTTTTTAAATTTGAATCTCTTTCAAAATTTATTAATATATGCTTTTGGAGATAATCTTAACATCTTTTTTTTCATATCTTTCATTTCAATTTTTTTTAGAGAGAAACTTCTTAGTCTCATATAATAAACCGAGATAATTAGTAACAAGCAAGATATCATTAACATATAAGACTAGAACTATAAATTTTCTCCTAATGACCATTAGATATATACATTGATCAATGGTTTTTTTTTTAAGTCCAAAAGAAATAACGATATCATTAAGTCCATATATCATCTTCATAAGTTTACAAACCGTGTTTTTCTTCCTTTCAAGTTGATTTATATAGATTTCTTCCTCCAAATTCCTATTTAAAAGGCATTTTTCATATCTATTTGATAGAGTTCTAAACCATAATAAGTTATCATCACCATAATAATTCTAAATGAATTCATTTTCAAAATAATAGAAAAGTTCTCATTATAATTAACACCATTCTTTTGAGTGTAACCCTTAATAATGAGTCCAGTTTCATATCATTCAATATTGCCATTAAGTCATGTTTGGTATCAAAGACTCATTTACACTAACCTTTCTTACAACCTTCTACCAATTCAATAATATCCTACACTTTATTATCATCCATAAAGTTAAACTCTTCTCTCATAATGTTCAACTTAATAGAATTTTCACCTTAATGACTTATGAAAATGAAACAAAATCTTCACCAATTCCTAAAATACCTTATACCTCTTGTAAATAAACTATATAATTATCAGAAATAGTTGATCTCCTTTTTCTTTAAGATATTCTTAATGCTACTTTATGAGGATCATCTACAATAGGTTCATTAATGGTGACTTCATTATTTAGAGTTTGGTTATGCAATTTTTTTTCTTATAAGTTGTTAAAATTTTAAATAACTCTAAGAGAAACACTTTATGATAAATTATATCCAATAGAACTTGTATTCTAACTTTTTTGAATTTGCATTTTACATGATTCTAAACTCTTATTAGTTTCACTATTTTTGAAGAGTCTGGTGTATCCAATTTCAACAATTCTTATACTATGGTTAAAATAATAAAAATTTTACCTTTTAGACTATTCTAGATAACCAATAAAAAATTCAGTGTTTGTTTTTTAATCCAATTTCCTTTCCTATGGATTGTAGATTCTTATTTCTACTAAGAAACCATAGATATATAGGTGCATTAAACTAAATTTCCTTCCTTTCCACAGATAAAAGAGTGTCTTATGTATTGATTTACTATGAACGCTATTAAATAAATATATGACAGTTTTCAAACAAAGTATCCATAATGGTGTAGGTAAAGAAGAATGGCTCATTATACTCCCAATCATGTCCACTAAGGTACAGTTATGCCTTTCGGTTACATCTTTTTTTATGGTGTACTTGACATTGTGAATTGAGCACATATGCCACATTTTTTAAAGGAATTTAGCAAATGGTTCAAGACATTGTCCAATTTCATTATATCTGATTATCTTTCTACCTCATCGAGAAGCAACTCTAAGTCATTTATTGACTGAGATTTTTCATACAACAAATAGATATTGCCATAACCAACAAAATCATCAATAAAGGTGATATAAAAAATTTCTTACTAAACAATGGAATATTAAAAGGCCCACATAAATTAAGGTGTATAATTTGAAGGATTTGTGTACCTCTTATTGCTTCTTTCTTAACTACGTGTTTTATATGTCGTTTAATAAAATCCACGTAACTGCTAATATTAATAAAATCCAAATCTGGAAGGATTTTATTCTTTCATAACATTCTTTCTTTAAATATGTGACCTAATCATTTTTTCCCCATAAGTAAACCTAAGTTTTATTTATAAAACTTCATTTAGTACCAACATTATGATGCAAGGTCAACAAAATTTAAATAAAAAGATTATCAAGCTTTAATTTATACAACCTATCATAAAGAATACTAGAATTGAAAACACATGTTTAAGCAAAATTTAAGATCTATTCCCAAAGTTAAAGGAATATCCAATCATATCAAGTTTTGACAAACTAAGTCTTAAAAAAATTATAAGAATATAGAGGGTTCAAAAATATCTAGATGATGTTTAGTATCTAAAATCAAATAATATGTTTCAATAACTTTAGGTGAAGCTTCGACTCAATATCCTATGGAGACAAACTTTTCATTTGGATTTATAGTTTAGGTCATAAAGAATCCTTATATTGTATTAATGACATAAGTGGTATATCCAAAATCAATCCACTATCTATTATAAAGAACTTATGCTAAATTTGATTTGAAACATGTTATAACACTAAGTTTACCTTTCTTTTGAATCATGTCTTACATCTTAAATAATATTTCTGAAAATTTCTAGTTTTCATGTAAAAATGAAATTTATATTTTCTTTATTCCTTCTTATATGTTAAAGCTAATGACTTACTAACTTTACTCGGTATATACTTTCATTTTCCTTTATCCTTTCTAAACTTCTTTCTAGCTTCTTAATGATCACAAAATTAATCAAGTGAACTCCTTATGTTTAAGCCTTGCTTCCTTTTAAATAAGCATACTTTACAATTAATTGACATTCCATTTGCCCTTTATATTATTGTAACTAATTTAGCGTGGATCATATTTAGGAGGCAAAGAGTTAATAATAAATCACACAAGAAAACATTCACTTACTTAGTCTCCCATAAATCTTAATCTTGTTATTATATTTATCATTTTAGTGAAATGCTCATGCATATTACAGGAATCATCAAACTTTATGGTGGTCAACATGACTATTAATGTCCCAGCAAGTGACTTATCAACATAATTAAACTAAAAAATATCTTCAACAAACTTAAGATATTCCTTAGAACTTTTAGTTTTGGGAATTGTAGTCTTAATGTAGCTAACTATAATCTTTCACATAAACATTAAGTTTAGTCTATCTAATCTTTTCTAAAGTTCATGGAAAGACTTTTCTTCAGAGTTGCTAATATATATACGTGTAATGATCTTATGATTTTGGAATGCCAAGTTAAGACCTACGATTCCTACATTGAATTGAACTTGTTCACACTATTCAGTAAACTTAAACCTATTATACTTCACGATAAATGAACTTTGTGATAGAATAACAAAAAAATAGATGCTATAAAATATATTAAATGCTCACATTTTTTTAGGCATAAGTTAAACACATAAATAGAATCAAGTAACAATTATATTAACAATATGTGTACATTGTGGTTATCCTTTGGGAGAAACAATAATAAACTAAAAAACATAAATTGATTCTTAATATTATGTCTAAATTATTGATAATTTTAAATATTATAATTATATATGTTTGTCATCTTTGGATATACCAAATATATCTAACAAATATCAATTAATCACAATCATGCTTATTGATAACTATTGGCTAATTCATAAACATTTTATTGTTAATGAACTTTAGTATAACCATTAAATATAACATTATGTCATTTCAATCATAAACATCACGCTATTAAATGTAACTAGTTTTTAATTTATATTTATGAAAATCTAAATTGG
>JANZXR010000006.1:27532190-27549637 GCA_027575705.1 Erythroxylum echinodendron
ATGGATGTATTGTGGTTTGAAATGCCTTTATGGCTTTGTGAAAACTCTTATCTTTTGATGTTAATGAATTATAAATTTGCGTATGGATAAGATTGAGTTGAAATTAGGCATACTTGAAAAAGCTATCGATTAGAGATGATGAATTTTAAATAGGAACTGTGGTGACATATAAGTAAGATATGTTGTGGTATAAAAGCATGAAGATGAATTAATAATGGTTAAGGTGTTTTTCATTGGATTACGCCCACGTTATGGTAATTAGCTCACGTTTTATGACCTCTGAGTTAGACTTCGGAAACGGGGTCTAACAATATTTAATGGCTATAATCCTCTCACCTTCTCCCCTGCCTCTTCTTTTGTTCGAATTGTCATTAGCTTTTAGAGTTGTTACTCTTCTTTCTCTATTTCTCAAACCTCTTAGCCATTTCTCCCTAGTCTAGCTCCTTCTGCCAAGCCTCTTATTCCTTCCACTTCCACATCTTCATGCACTAATAATGGATGTTAGATTTTACATTGGCACGCTTGTAAACGAGGTGCTCTACCTAACTGAGCTATAGCCCTTATGCTTGTAATACATATTTTATTATGTCGATAAAATCAACATAATGAGAATCATAAAGTTACATACAAAGATATATGTATCATTTGATTATAAATCGTATGAAACTTATTAAGTTGAAAACTAACCAAATCAATCTTTAGTGAAAGAATGATGGTATTGAATTGTCAAATCTTATAAATGTGATATGTTAGATAGAATAACAATTCATAAAAGGATGATATTTATATTTCAATAGATTACTAATGAATTTTATGTTATGTATCCATATGTATTGAATGATATAATGTTCTAAAATTTTGAACAGTTCAAATTGTTTAAATTTAAATAGAAATTAAGCATTGAGAATGCTAAATCACTTCGATGAGAGCGATTTGGTGAGTTTTAAATTTTTAGTTATCTGTAGGAAATGAGATTCTCTGGTAAAACCTTCATAATAAAATTCTATAAGAGTATGCATTTAGGTAAAAAAGGAAAATAAACTATGAGATATTGTATGATGAAATGTTATTTCTTCTATAGTTATGCTTAGTATGATGACTTACCTTTAATAGTTCCAATTAAATCAATTACCAAGATTTCACATTAGATATGAAACGCTAAGTCTTTGAAAGAGTCAAAGTTAATAATTTAAGGATGTGATACTTAATTGAAGCATATATTATCCATCACGTCTAGAGCCAAATTTGGTAATAAAAAAGTTATAAGATATCTATAAGGTTAGATATAATCTTTCAGACCTATTAAAAAAATTGTTTGTTTCAATGAAAACATTTATAAGAGAATAGTTCTCATGATATGTAATGTGAATAAGATGAAAACGGAATGTTTAAATCTTATGACAATACGCCTAATTAGAATGAGTGTCGCTATTGATACATTTGATGTATAATTGAAAGGATACGAGACATTGAAAAATTTACTTTCATGATGAATTTAAATAATTTATTTGAGAGATGATTATAAATTTATCATGTCTACAACAAGGTTGGTGGGAGTATATTTATCCTCAAGAACTCTGAATCATTCTCTTGAAGCTCATCCTCTTCATCATAAATGATCCGCTTGCATCGAAATGACCTGGCCCAATAGGGAAATCCCAATTCATTGGGCCTTTCGATACAATCAAATAGAAAGCCCCAAGGGCGCCATATTCTAGGAGCCCAAACTATGTGATTGAATAAATCCTCCTCTATCTGTTGCGGGTCGAGGACTCCTTCTCCTTCCCCTTCTTCAAACTCCGATTCGTATTTTTCATACAGAAATCTCTGATCAAGGATAGAACAAGATCTATTTTGCATCATATCTAAGGGACTCCTTGGTTCGGGCCGAATGCAGAGACTTATTGCTTATAGAGAACAACGATTCTAATTTTTAATTGTTGAAAATATAATTTTCCAATGACAACTATTGTTGGATATAAAAAAGTAACAACTTAATTTTGAGAATTAGATATATAGAGATTTATTAGAAGTTGTTTACCTATTCTAAGACCATATACATAGATAATGTACTAAAGATATTTAGTATTTAAAATATCTGATACTAATGAAGTATTAAAGATATCCATTATTCTATACATGAGTTAATATTTGAGTTCAAGGTAATAAGGATATTAACTTTAGAAATAAATCCCAATTATGGTCTATTTTACTTAGAATAATATCATTTTAAGATTGGTAATATCATTTTAAGATTGGAAAGGTCCCAATGTAGCAATAGTTACTAGTTAAGCTATAATACAATTTTCATTTAGTGGAAATGATTAATTAGATCAATAAGCTCTTTAATGAACTTAGTATAGTTCCTTGCTTTATTCAAGACAGTAATCTACTGTGGAATATTAGAGCCATTGGGAATATAAAAGGAGTTAACGTCTCATCAAAGATCCAAGGATGTATTTTAGGCAATTGTTCTTTCATGATAATTAAGATGAAAGTTGTAAGATTTAAACAAGTGTTCACTATGGAGAATCTTGTAGGATTCTCATATTAAGTCATTATCCCAGTAGTAGCATGATCATCGTGTGGTAATATGGTAGAAGATACTTAAACGATTGGCTTAGTACAGGTGAGAGATTATTAGTTTATACCTTACAGTCAATCAGATGGTTGTAGTTTAATCATAAATAATTTAAAGGCATTTTATCTTGTACATATTTTGATATAAATGATAAAGTCTATGGGATAATTATACATTGCAAATCAAATTATGATGAGATTCATATTGTATTTATATATTACCCATAAATTATTCCTAGTCATTGTTCTATTAAGACTAGACATTAATAGAATGTAAAAAGGTTAGCACGTGTTTTGTTTTTTTAATAAAGGAAGTAGTCGGTCTCATATACTAAAGTATGAAGATACTTAAACAAAAGTGTGAGTAATTGTTAGATAATAAGTTCACTAAACTGACCCCATACGAGAAATCCATTTGGAATATAACGTGTATGTCTATAGAAATTCTCACTGTGATGATTGCATAAATGATTCTTTGACTTAAGATCTCCAAATTTATTTTGTATATGGATTTCCAAAGTTAGATTACTTATGACTTGTTCTAGTCAAGGATAGTTATGTAGTTGGTCATTTGATGTAGCATGAATTATATGAAGGTAATTGAGTGATCAAAATAGGATTCATCACCCTAAAGTAACTAAAGAGAATGTTTCATTATTCTCGATTAGCATTAATTCAAAAAATCTTTGGCCAAGATATAATGATATTTGTAAATAATTTAAAAATATCATTAATCGAATCAATATCTAATAGTGGAGAACTAATATGATCATACTCGAATAGAGTAGAGACTAATTTCATGCTCTATTTTTAATCGAAACATTATATGATGAAAATATTGAATTATATGAAAAAATCATACATGGAAAGATTAGTCAAAACTAGTTATTGTTTAATTAGATAATTAAAGATAAACTAAAGAAGTTTAATTTATTGAATCATAAATATGATTTGGGGTTATAATTTATGTCTATTGTCAACATAGTTGGGAACCTAATAAGTCACATATAAAGATCGGGTTAAAAAGAGCAAAGATATTTTAATCAAGTTGGACTTAATTATAAGGATTGAGAAACTTTATGATTAAATATGATATATTTAAAAAATAAAGATAAAAATGAGATATTGGATCTTATTTGGACATAAGAGGTATTTAATTAGAATTATTAATAATTCTATTTAAAAATTAATAGAATATCCAAAAACATATTATAAATAGGTTTAAGCTATTATGAAGTTAACACCTCTTGCCTAACCCTCTCTGCAACAATTGCAGGGTTCTCTCAACTTGTTTTATGAATACCATTATAGGGAAATATTTGTGCAACTACAGTGGTTGAGATGAGTCAGTTTTGAAAACAATTTGAGAGATACAGCAAGAAAAGAATCAGGCTTCAGAATAATGTACAAATTAAGATTAAGTTTTCATTAAAATTAATTTGTTAATAATTTTATAAAATTTTAGTGATCTTCGCTTTAAAAAATTAAGTACAAAAATTTTTTTATAATTATTCTGCTAGGTATGGAATCGAATTCTACCCGATTTTTCAACACCTTATACTAGCAACAGCCACACTGGCCATAAAACAGCTTTTGTGATCCTTCAAAAAGAAACGCAATTTTCAATAAAAGAACTATGATGCTTTCAAAGCCCAACCATGAACTTGGAGTACTAGTCTGCATCCATGACCAGAAAAATATACCTACTACTATTGACATCCTGGAAGTCTTAAATAAAATGAGGATCCCTTTGACAGCCTATTTTCTGGACCTCATTGAACTTGTTGGCAATGCAAGTCCCCATAAAAGTGTTAAAAGCTCGTAAGACATGGTTGATACCTTGAGATGCTATGAGCATCTCAAACATGATGCTGATATAGTTGAGCCTTTCGCTATTTTTTCTCCTCCTTAAATAATGTAAGGCCCTGTGTATATGATAGCTCTACACAAAAGGATCTCCTTCATTATAGTCATGGACGTTTTTGGCATTTTATAGGCCTTAGGTAAAGTAAAAGAAGACCCCTTTTTTATCACTTTTTGTTTTTTATGAGAGTTAAAAATGAGCTTTTATAAAGAATAAAAAGAGACAAAATACGAGCCCTTTTGTTGGTCTTTATGAGGGTCAAGAGTCTTATAAAAAACAAAATGAAATAAAATAGAAACTGTTTTTATTATCTATTTTGTTCTTTACAAGAGCGGGCCTCGAACAAGTGTCCTTCTTACTATTGCCCAGGGTTAGGCTGATCATAGTTCCTTTCCACGAGAAATTCCTACCCAATGATGTGATAGAGTCCCTTATGAAACTGTGAAGATCAATAACAGTAATGTTCTTCATAAAGCACCTTACTCAATTGGAATTCTTGTTCACCGGGGGCTACTGAATGCTTCAAGTCCTATATTGGACACCTGTTCTTCTTATCGCGTATGCATCCTGCTCCTGGTGGACATCATGATAGGGAGGCACTAGCTATAGGAGTGCGGATGGCAGAATGTCTAAACGTTATTGATACATTTGATGTATAATTGAAAGGATATGAGACATTGAAAATTTTACTTTCATGATGAATTTAAATAATTTATTTCAGAGATGATCTTGAATTTATCATGTCTACAACAAAGTTGGTGGGAGTATATTTATCCTCTTCAGTGAGTGTGTGCAGAGACTTATCGCTTATAGAGAACAAGAATTCTAATTTTCAGTTGTTGAAAATATAATGTTCCAATGACAACTATTGTTGGATATAAAAAAGTAACAACTTAATTTTGAGAATTAGATATATAGAGATAGATTAGAAGTTGTTTACCTATTCTAAGACCATATATATAGATAATGTACTAAAGATATTTAGTATTTAAAATATCTGATACTTATAAAGCATTAAAGATATCTATTATTCTATGCATGAGTTAATATTTGAGTTCAAGGTAATAAGGATATTAACTTTAGAAATAAATCCTAATTATTGTCTATTTTACTTAGAATAATATCATTTTAAGATTGGAAAGGTCCCAATGTAGCAATAGTTACTAGTTAAGCTATAATATAATTTTCATTTAGTAGAAATGATTAATTAGATCAATAAGCTCTTTAATGAACTTAGTATAGTTCCTTGATTTATTCAAGATAGTAATCTAATGTGGAACATTAGAGCCATTGGGAATATAAAAGGAGCTAAGGTCTCATCAAAGATCCAATGATATATTTTAGGCAATTGTTCTTTCATGATAATTAAGATGAAAGTTGTAAGATTTAAACAAGTGTTCACTATAGAGAATCTTGTAGGATTCTCATATTAAGTCATTATCCCAGTAGTAACATGATCATCATGTGGTAATATGGTAGAAGATACTTAAACGATTGGCTTAGTACAAGTGAGAGATTATTGGTTTATACCTTACAGTCAATCAGATGGTTGTAGTTTAATCACAAATAATTTAAAGGCATTTTTATCTTGTACATATTTTTATATAAATGATAAAGTCTATGGGATAATTATATATTGCAAATCAAATTATGATGAGATTATAATTATAAGATTCATATTGTATTTATATATTACCCATAAATTATTCCTAGTCATTGTTCTATTAAGACTAGACATTAATAGAATGTAAAAAGGCTAGCACGTGTTATGTTTTTTTAATAAAGGAAGTAGTCGATCTCATAGACTAAAGTATGGAGATACTTAAACAAATGTGTGAGTAATTGTTAAAGAATAAGTTCACTAAACTGACCCCATACGAGAAATCCATTTGGAATTTAACTTGTATGTCTATAGAAATTCTCACTGTGATGATTATATAAATGATTCTTTGACTTGAGTTCTCCAAATTTGTTTTGTATATGGATTTCCAAAGTTATATTACTTATGACTTGTTTTAGTCAATGACAGCTCTGTAGATAGTCATTAGATGTAGCATGAACTATATGAAGGCAGTTGAGTGATCAAACTAGGATTCATCACCCTGAAGTAACTAAAGAGAATGTTTCATTATTCTCGATTAGCATTAATTTAAAAAATCTTTGGCCAAGGTAGAATGACATTTGTAAATAATTTAAAAGTATCATTAATCGAATCAATATCTAATAGTGGAGAACTAATATGATTAGACTCGAATAGAGTAGAGACTAATTTCTTGCTTTATTTTTAATCGAAACATATATGATGAAAATATTGAATTATATGAAAAAATCATACATGGAAAGATTAGTCAAAAATAGTTATTGTTTAATTAGATAAACTAAAGAAGTTTAATTTATCGAATCATAAATATGATTTGGGGTTATAATTTATGTCTATTGTCAACATAGTTGGAAACCTAATAAGTCACATATAAAGATCAGGTTAGAAAGAGCAAAGATATTTTAATCAAGTTGGACTTAATTGTAAAGTTTGAGAAACTTTATGATTAAATATGAGATATTTTAAAAATAATGATAAATATGAGATATTGGATCTTATTTGGACATAAGTGGTATTTAATTAGAATTATTAATAATTCTATTTAAAAATTAATAGAATATCCAAAAACATATTATAAATAGGTTTAAGCTATTATGAAGTTAACACTTCTTGCCTAACCCTCTCTGTAATAATTGCAGGGTTCTCTCAACTTGTTTTATGAATACCGTTATAGGCAAATATTTGTGCAACTACAGTGGTTGAGATGACTCAGTTTTGAAAACAATTTGAGAGATACAATAAGAAAAGAATCAAGCTTCAGAATAATGTACAAATTAAGATTAAGTTTTTATTAAAATTAATTTGTTAATCATTTTATAAAATTTTAGTGATCTTCGCTTTAGAAATTTAAGTACAACAAAGTTTTATAATTATTCTGCTAGGTAGGGAATCGAATTCTGCCCGATTTTTCAACATCTTATACTAGCAACAGCCACACTGGCCATAAAACACCTTTTGTGATCCTTAAAAAAGAAACAGTTTTCAATAGAAGAACTATGATGCTTTCAAAGCCCAACCATGAACTTGGAGTACTAGTTGACTAGAAAAATATACCTACTACTATTAACATCCTGGAAGTCTTAAATAAAATAGGGAGCCCTTTGGCAGCCTATTTTGGACCTCATTGAACTTGTTGGCAATGCAAGTCCCCATAAAAGTGTTAAAAGCTCGTAAGATATGGTTGATACCTTAAGATGCTACGAGCATTTCAAACATGATGCTGATACTGTTGAGCCTTTCGTTGTTTTTCTCCTCCTTAAATAATGTAAGGTCCTGTGTATATGATAGCTCTACACAAAAGGATCTCCCTCGTTATAGTCAGGGTCATTTTTGGCATTTTATAGGCTCTAGTTAAAGTTAAAAAAGACCCCTATTTTATCGCTTTTTGTTCTTTATGAGATTTAAAAATGGACTTTTATAAAGAATAAAAAGAGACAAAATACGAGCCCTTTTGTTGCTCTTTATGAGGGTCTAAGAGTCTTATAAAAAATAAAATAAGATAAAATAGAAACTATTTTTATTATCTATTTTGTTCTTTACAAGAGCTGGCCCTGAACAAATGTCCTTCTTACTATTACCCAGGGTTAGGCTGATCATAGTTCCTTTCCACGAGAAATTCCAACCAGAGTCCCTTATGAAACTGTGAAGATCAATAACAATAATGTTCTTCACAAAGCACCTTACTCAATTGGAATTCTTGTTCACCGGGGGCTGCTGAATGCTTTAAGTCCTATATTGTACACCTGGTCTTCTTATCGCGTATGCATCCTGTTCCTGGTGGACATCATGATAGGGAGGCACTAAGCTATAGGAGTGCGGATGGAAGAATGTCTAAACATTTCCCTAACACTAGTACGGCTCCTTCAGAGTGGAAATATATCTATCTGTAATGCAAAAGAAAGGAAACTTGATAATGACATGGTGGGAGAGTTTAGAATTGTAATGGAAAATAATGATCGGGTCATGTACACGAAGGCGGTGGTAATGGATGGACGAGGGACTCTGTATGTGATGATGCCCATGGAGAATAATTATGAACCAGTGATAGTGGGAAGGCATCATGATAGCTCTTCAACACTTCTATCACGGATCACTGATCGGAATGATGATAAAGAATTGGGAACAATTGAAGATGCCTAGGCTACTTCGGAGTTCATGGGCCATACCATGATCTTGGTAGTGCAACAGCACATAAATGTAGTAAATGAAGATTAGAGGAATTGTAGAACAAATGTTTAGATGTAGGTAGCTATAGACCAATTGATTTTGTAGAATTAACAGTAGCTATATGAACAACAAGCAAGGATGATAGAAACAGCAAGTCCCGCGATTTCACGGCCGACATCTGCTATAAACCTAACCAAAATCAGCTGCATGATTTTCATATAAATGCTTGAAGCAATTGTAACATATCGTAGGCATTAGTAAAGGGAGGACATGAGTGGTAAACCTTCATAGGATAAAGGGCAACAAGAAAAAGGCTCTCCTCAAAGCCAGTTTTTATGCAAAAGAAGATAAATCAGTACAAAGATTTAAGATAAGCATGCCCAAGAACTTCACCCAAGCTTTACGTCGTAATCAAATGACTTGCTGAATAATTCAGGAGCCGCCTCAAATTTTGGGTCAAAGAGCGACGAGTATGTAGTTCTAAATCTTTTATTCTCGACTTCATATGCAGTTACCCAACGGCTCTCATTCCAGGTTGTTGAGCTGGTTCGGTAACTCTTTTATCCTTTTATGATGAGTGCATCTTTTCTGTTGCTGTATCAGCAATGTATATATGTTACATTGTACTCAACAGAGATGTTATAGTACCAAGTTCAATATAATACTGTACAAATTATGAGCATGTAGTCATTTGCCTTTTCCTACAGGAACTTAAATCTTTTGTACAAGACATGCACAGAAGCTGCATGGCTTCGGACATCTGGCCCTTTCTAATGATTTATTGGACATATTTCTATACAAATAAGCACAATTGCCTAAGGACGGAGATGCATGCCTATTTACATTGTTTCTTGATCCCTGTGTACTTTTCTGGAGTTTATCCATGTTTATCTACACATGTACGCCAATGAGAATGCACGTGAAGGAATCATGAGTAAGATTTGATCAGCTAGAAGTTTTGGAAGGCTCTGGCTCTAAAGAGGTTCCCGAACAGGTAACCCAATCTTGTCTCTTGGGAGGGCTGCGGGATAAGACTGGAGTTACGTTTTACCAGCAGCATTGCTTGTCCAATCTGTTGGCGAATTGAATCAATAATATTAGGGTCTACTGGGGTACCAGTCACATCAGTGACATGGAACGTGTCCTTTGCTCTACCGCACTTTGTTGCAATTGCTGCCCTCTTGATACACAAGCTATTTTCTCGAAATATCCTGGTGATGTCAGAAAGGAGTCCAAGCCGGTCGTCTCCACAAAATTCAAGCTCAAGTCCCTGCGCTCCAGGTAACATATGTTAGCATAGAATCGCTTTCAAGGAACCCCTAGCACGGACAAACTACACATTCTTAACTGCCGTTTATACAAACCTCAGATGTCCTCCTTTCAATGGCAGCTTCAAGGCATTGTATCACACGTTCCCGTTCAGCTTCCGAGCGTATAGGGAGTCCATCTACATGACGAATGTAGAATTCCTACAACCAAACACAATTTTTTGCTTAATGGAAAACAAAAAAGAGAACAGTCAACATGTAGAACTGATCCAGAGGGCAAAAGGTAGAAATATCAAATAACACTCAAGTGATGTGGAAATCCCAACAGAAAGAAGCACAATTGAAAGACTTAATTACTTATACGCTAGTCACTAGTGCTTTATCAATTGCTTTGATCACAACTTGCTTCATTCATGATGATCCAGAGAGCAAAAAATGCTACTTGATCAAGTATTACCGCTTTATTAACTTTGTAGCTCACCTGATAAGCTTCCATCTTTCCTGTGTTGACCATTCCATGAAAGACTACATACTCCATGTCCGTTAAAGTGCAAACTATGTCAAACAGCAGTTTAGGCCTATCTTTTGACCTCATAGTGATCACAGTGTAATCTTTCTCAATATTCAACAATGTAACCTGGGGTTTTGAACTTTTTTCTTCACGCTTCCGCAATCCCCCCCTCTCATAGTCTCTGTCTGCAAACATAATCTGGTGCAATCTTCTCTCCCTACTAGTCACACCAGGAGGAGATAGAGTCAATTTTGCTGTCTTCAAATCATTATTTCCTTTGAGGACATTGCAAAGCAATTGCTTTATGATTGATAGACGTTTTGGATCGTGAATTGCACTGGCCGTAGAATCATCGGTGACATGAACCACAGCAGCTGCCCTAGCATTATGGGTCCATATCTCAGCATTTACCACATTGCACTGAAGGTCTGTAAGGACTGCACAAACCTCAGATAATAAACCCGGCCTGTCAGTACCAGTGAGTTCAATTGAGGTATGCTCTTCGGCAGGCATTACCCCAACTGATCTTCTCAATGATGGTGAAAAGCTTGCATTGCTTTCAAGTCTCTGCAAAATCAAGGAGTAAATGAAGATGATAGGCTTTAACAGTTTGGTTCATGAAAAAGACAACGAAAAGAGTACCATAGACTATGGAATAGCAAATTTGCAAACAAAAACTCTAAATATCAGATAGGTAAAGAGATCTTCCAGTCATGGATATTCCAATTCAATTTGTATAGAAACTATCTGCTCCTTGGCCAACTCGGTGACAATTCACAGGAAAGAAGTATCATCTGAATGTCAGGACCATTGAAGCTTTTTATCATGAAAAGTCCATGTCAATTGCCTTTTCTGTTGACAAGGTATGGTAATAAAAAAGAGAATAAAGTCTACCTCAAAATTACTACTATCAAGTATCATGGACAAGAAAAGAGAGGTATACAATGGATAGTTACTGGTACAAATATGTAGCCTTACTTTAAATTTAGACGAATTGCATAACCGAAGCAGATAGAAAAGAAAGATACTTTGATTTGTTGCATTACTATGCAACCTTGGAAATCAAAATAAAAAGTTGTGGTTATGAGTAAGTCTTTACTCTTTGAACGCAATCAATGACCTCCGTATCTCTGATTTTCTTCCCGTCTTGATCGACCACATTAAACACTGGGAAACATAAAGTAACAAGATAAAATCAATAAGATGATAACCTTCTTTTCCCTTATCCTTTTGGTCTGTGAAGAAACTCACCATCCATGAACCATCCCACATCAGATGATATATAAGCTTTTATTATTGTAAGATTCATGTCGGTGAGCACCTGGACAACTTCAAGAAGAATGCCATGTTTATTGACACTGTCAACCTGAAATGAAAAGTGAACCATCGATATTGCTGGATAAGCAATGGATGACCTCAAAGATATCAAATATCCATGTAGCAAATCAATAATTCAGTGATACAAATGGATAGCATCTAGCTAATTGCCGCATCCAATTAATGTCGGAAGAAAGCAGAACCAACATGATCGAAAGTTGCGGTACCTGGATAACAGTGGCATCTTCGCAAGCATCATTGTCAATAACCACTCTGCAGTCATAAACAATAAGCTTTTGCATCTGTTAATAATACACATAAAAGGAAGCAAGAGAAAGCAGAAAGTCTCAGTTCTTTTACACGTTTTACATCAAAATTCAAATGTACGGGCCATAATTTATCTATTAAGGGAAGTGGGTGTTGAGGGGAATTGAAGAATATTGAAGCAGAACTACCATAATGTTAACAGTTCAAAGACAAACTCAAATATTGACCATAAAAACAGAACAAAAAGAAAAGCAGAAGTAAAGATAAACGGCATAGAAACCCAAGAACACCAACATGGAGAACAATAATTTAGAATGGATAACAAGAAAACAAAAGAAACATTAACCTGGGTGGGTTCATCCTCCTGATAAGCTTAGCATACTCGTCGTCCATAACCGCACAGAGTTCCTAACGACCAACTCTGAAACAAACCCTCCAAATATCTTGGAAGAATTACCCACAGGAACTTATTTACAAAACCTTAAACAACCAATTACATGCGATTTCTCCAGTATCCAGGGAAAACGGAGCACAAAAGAGTAGACATATTAAATACAAAAGAACGAAACAGAGGAGTGAAGTATTGACATTACATACAGTCAGTGACCTTTTCCCGTTTTATGAGACACTCGAGTTCCAGTAACAACCAACAAATTCAATGATCACTGTCCTGATATGAAGACAATTTTTTGACGACTATAAATTAAGTTGGATGTCTTTAGATTGGGAGATTATATGTAAGAAAAGTTCAATTCGGAGACTTCTCATTTCTCAATGTAATTTTCAGACATTCTTCTACACGAAGGAAAATATTAAAAATGATAAAGTAACGAAATTTTAATAGAAAAAGCATTATTAACTGATAAAAATAATCATTGATTTGTAATTTATGTCTTTAAAAAAATTAAATTTGTCGCCATCAATATTAACCAATTATATCTATAAACTTTCATCGTAAAAAATAGATCTAATAAATTTTACAAAATAAAAATTTCTTAAATTTTACTCTATAATGATAACAAACTTTTAAGAAAAATAATTAAAATTTTTTATCATTTTTGAATGATTGGTACTTGCCCTGTATTGGGTTGATTTAAAATGGTCTATTCAAGTTTTTAAATATTAAATTTAGCATTTTGTTTAATAGTTAGAATTAAATTAGATATATGTAAAGCATTAATAGTAAATATATCGAAAATCTCCATTTTCATTAAAAAAAATTTGAACAACGTAATATTATGTACAAATTCACAACTTAATTTTTTTAATTTTGTTGTTGGTTTGATCAAGCTCACCACGGAGCCCGAGTTCAACGGAGTTTAAATAAGTTTAATTAACTAAATTAAATTAAATATTTTTAATTTTTAAAAACTAACATTATTTTTTAAAAAAATTTCCGTTAAAATGACCTATCTTATTAATTAACCAATAAAAAAGTTATAAGATTAAACGTAAGACCAATAAGATTTTCAGAAAAAAAAAATCAATTTCTAAAGAAAAATTGATGGAATTAAATAAAATGAAAAGTGTACATAAAAAATAAGGGTAAATGACAATCTTTAAAATACTTATAATCTTATAATTTTTGGCACGATTTGATTTAATAATTTTTATTATGACAAGCTAATCAATTTAATTAGCCGATTTTTATAATTAATAAATTTTTATAAATAAAAATAAATTAATTAGTTTTTATTTAATAATTTTTAAATTAATTTTCAAATTTTTCTAAAAATAAAGATAATTTATTTCAATCATATTTTAAAGTCTTTATTTTTATTTAATTTTAAACTTATTTTATAACAATATTTAATTTTTAAACTATAATTTTTTTTAAACTATAAATTTCTTTTCTTAGCTTATCTGAGTTTAAATATTAGGCAAAATTTTAAAAAGAAGGTAAGGACAGGGAGTTGTTGGTCGGAACATTTTCTATGGGCGTGAGCGAAGACACGTGAGTGACCATTACTATCTTCATGCTCACGTTCAGCGTATTCATTCGATTCTTCCTCTTTTTTTATTCCCTCTTTTCATTTAAAGGAGTGCGTGAGCATAATGACTTGTTGGTTAGCAGTGGGTAGTATTTGTAGGCAGTGCGTAGTATTTGTAGGCATTTTATCTTTTCTTCCGGTTGCAATTTTGTTTAATTAAATATCATCCGTGAGATCTATATAAATGGATGGACCAGATTAAAGAAAACAAGATTGAAATACTTTAACAAAGTCGGGGTGCTCCAACTCAGTAGTTGTAATATTATACACCTTTCATTTCTTCTTTATAAATTATAATACTTAATGAACTTTTAGAAAAAAAAAACAATTTTCCTCACTCCACCAATACCATATAGACTAATAATAAACCTTAAGTTTAGTTATTAGGAAATATAAGATTATACTGAGGAACATTTAATTTATAAGGTCCCCCACAATATAAGTTGAGATCTTATTAAAAATGACAATTTTTCTTTGGCCTGATCTAAAGTCAACATACTAGATTCAAGTTCATTCAGTTTTGGGTCAAGCTCAAAGTTTTTAATGATAATTTCGATGGTAATAATTTGATACAATGTAATTTGTTTGGGCTGAATTCTAAGTACAATTTTGAGTTAGAGATATATCTTACATCCAAATTTTAAGTTTAAGTTGAGGAGTTCGAGATTAATTTAAATTCTTGTAAAATTTTCAAATTTAAGTTTAAAATCAAGTGCTTGAAAAATATAAAATAAGTTTCAATTAGAGATCAAGCTCCCAATGTTAGGTCTTTTACCTTGGGATAAAAATATAGTTTTAATTTCAAATGTCTTAAATTAAAGACTTGTTTAGTAAATAGCTTATCAACCATTTTTTGACATATCTATTTAAGAGAATCTCGAGAAGATTTAAATCTAGCTTATTTTGAAAGTTGTATTGAGAGGGCTTTCAGTATTCTTAAGACTTGATATATTAATCTTATATTAACTAATCGATGATAGAATCAATTAATAGCTAATGCGATCTGTTTATTGTCAAACTGGGTCTAAATTTAATAGGATAAATTCAAATATAATTTAATTTTGATTTATGACTTTTTTCTTAACAGACTTTTAGAACTAAATATCATAGTGTTTTTGGTATTTAATCTCCAACGATTAAGTTAATAAAGTTAGAAAAAATGCAATATTTTGTGAGAGAGATGAAAAGTTTCCTATTTTAACGTTTGTATTAACAAAGATCTTAAGATATATCCACTGTTAAAATTAGTCATTATCAAAACACTCTTGTAAAGATAATGAAACATTTAACTTTGAAAGCAATAGTTAGCAAACATAGATTTTGAAAATTCAAGAATCCAATATGTATCATGAAATTCATATCACTTTTTAGAGAGAGAAAATTATGTGTCCTTGTTAATTCTGTATATGATGATAAATTCTTTGTTATTATGAAAAGCCAAAAATCCAAGTTTGTCTATTCTCAACAGGCGCCAACTAGGTTAGACGCATCGTTAAGCTTGCACATCATTGAGCTGATACGGTCAAACATCTGTAGACATATGGAATTGGTACAACTTGTGGTGATCAACGTAGCTGATAATGCGATAAAGACAATTAGGTTGTACCCCATATGGTATAGCTTAGAAAACTCCACGTTTATGGCTTTTATATCACTCTTCCTACTATCCATTTATCCTAGAGTGGATAAGTATGAGATACTAACGGACACCCTAATGCCCCATACTTAACGGTCTCGAATCTATTAATATTATGTGTTGCAAATTTCTATAATTTTAATTTAATCTTGCTTAATTAAATGTTTACAACATTTAATCTATGTAAACATACTTTGATTTTTTTAAAGTACGAGAATCTAACGGATACCTTAAATACCTCATAATTACAACAGCAATTTGAACCTATAGATATTATAACTTAACTGATATTTATTAGAAAATATGAAAATTTCACTCAAATATTTAGGTTGAAACATAAAAGAGATTGTTTATAAAATTAATTTATTTTAAAATAATTAAATCAATATCTACTTATTTTAACGCTGACAAGTTGAAAATGTTTTCATAATTTCAATTATTAGATTGTTACTAGAAAATCACACATAATATAATTTTACAGGACAATTCTACGAAAGTAAATTCAATTGAATTTAAGAGCATCTAAAACAAAGAAAGGTTATTATAATTAGCGACTCATAAAAAATTTATATTCAAAGTTGATTATTATCTCTAGGTAAAAAATTAAATACAGATGAAAAAATGAGATATAACCTAAAGTGTAGCATGTTAAATTTGTTCAAGAATTGAGTTGTTATTTCGAGATGTCATATATCGAAAATAGTAGAACTTTAATTGAATAAACGTATCATGCGTAAGTATGAGATGATACTTATAAATAAATTATAGTTAAATATAATACATTATTCGTGCTTCAACTATTAAATGATAATTATAATTTTGAATTATTTAATTATATAAAAGTATGAGTTTAAAATTCAAAACAAAAAGGTTATCATTATATTCAAATTGGATAAGGACTGTAGAAAGTGAAATCTCTTAATTTTTGGAATATGATTAATATCAAAGTAAGTAATATTAATTTTGTGATGCATATTAAATTCATTATGTAATCCTGGATTTTCAAAATCCTTCAAGCTGCCAGCATTTCTGCAAAATCTTATCCTCAAGGACTCCTACGGCATGACGATAGAATGGTTTTCAAAGAAGCATAAGCCCTAGTAGGAGGGGAGGGCCTGAATAACTAATGAACACGTGGGCGCTGCCAGCTGGTTTTCTGGTATGCGAATCGTCATTTTTTGTTGAGTATGATTTGAGAATTTGAGATGAGGAATAATACTTTATGCAATTTCACCAACAACATACATCTGTGATGGTGCTGGCCACCTTTTTCCTTTTGATAGTTTGTTTTCTATGTAGATATTTCGTGTACCCACTTCTTCTCGTTCGTTTGCTTATGTAATCCAAACGTCCAATCTTTGTCTACTTAGGAAATAGGCCAGTATCGTTCCAATCCAACCATAGACCGTCATTCTATTGACAGATATCATTACTGTAATATTTTGGAAAAGAAACCAGACTTAGTTGGATACGATTTTAATACGCTAACCGCCAAAACAATCATTCCCTAGTACATTGCTTTTCTAAAAGAAAAGGTCAAACCGAAAATCACAACTGATTTAAAATTCATAATATGTTTTTTTTGAAAGTTAAAAGTTGAATATATTGATTTACAAAAGCTATATACAAGCATTACAAGGAGGCCATAAGTTAGCTACTTACAAAAAAAACTCGGTAACTAAACTACATGATATCGACAACAAATAGCATTATAATGACTAAATCAGTTTCAAATCATGACTAATA
>JANZXR010000006.1:27549737-27575766 GCA_027575705.1 Erythroxylum echinodendron
ACTCGGTAACTAAACTACATGATATCGACAACAAATAGCATTATAATGACTAAATCAGTTTCAAATCATGACTAATATATCGTTGTTGATCATTAGCAATGATAACGACTCTAATCCAATTGACTATATGTTCCGCAAGTTGTTGATGGCTCTCTTCAAGACCCTTGTAATTGAGTAGATTACCGTATAAAACACAATTAAGATAATCATGTCATTTGCTCTACCGTGTCTGATATATTGTATAATAAAATTCAAAGTTTTCGTCCACACAAAGGTATATCTAGGTAATTGTAACATGACTATAATTATGCTCCAAATTGCTTTGGTATATACACATTAAAAAAAAATGGTTTCTGTTCTCATTCAATAACTTACAAAGTGTGCATATAGGGTTAAAGGCACCAAATCATCTGTCCTTGATCCGAAGCTTATTTTTGGTCGCTAACCAAGTGAACATAGCAACTTTACAGTTCAAATTTTGCTTCCAGATAATTTTAAACTAGGGAGCCACTTCATGATGATTAGCAAATACCAGGTGACAAGATTTATTGATGAAAATGCCATTAGAATGTAGAATCTAGGCTAAGCTATCCTTCCTCCTTCCTGCAGAAATGTTAGGCAGATAATCCATCAACAAATGAAAACCTTTGAATCCACCAATCCAATCACCATTTGATATGAGCATTGATACTCTAGCAATAAGAGGGATTCTATTTCCAAGTCTAGAAAGGTCAGGTATAAGGATAAAAGGACTATGATTGGTTCAGTTATCGAACCAAAACCATATAGCCTCTCCATCTCCCAACCTAAATTTGATGTGCACGAAGAACAAACTTCTCAACTTGAATAGATGCTTAAACGACCATGAAAATTCTCTAACAATGTCCAGCTGCCATAGATTTCGATTTTGGAGATAGTACTCATTGACCCATTTAATCCACAAAGCATTTTTATCAGTACTAAGTCTCCATATTCGTTTACCAAACGTTACTTTCTGTATTTGCATAATCGGGATGATTCCAAGCCTTCCTGACCTCTTATGTCTAGTGATATTACTCCATTTCACCTTAGCTTGCTTCCTATTCTCAATTTTACCATACCACAGGAAAGCTTTTAGTATTCTATCTCTTTAGTGACCATCCTTGGCAAAATCATATAAGCAAACCAATGCGGATGCATACTACTCAAAACAAAATTGATAAGAAGCAAGCAACTAGCAAAAGACAAAAATTTGTTTTGCCAAGCATTGATTCGAGCTTTAAGTTTATCAATCAAGGGAACAAAATATGAGAATTTAGGCTTACTAGGAGCAATTGGGATGCCCAGATATTTGAAAGGGAGAGAGGATAATTCAAACCCAACCATGGTCCTAAACTGCTCCTGGTCCCTGACATCAATGAATAGATACAAGCTACTTTTCCCAACATTGACTTTCATAGTAGACCAATCAGAGAAAATATCCAGTATAGTCCGCATCATCATAATAGAATAGGAATCAACCTTACATAAGAGAATCAAATCATCAGCATAGACTAAAAGAGATAAAGAAACATCACCACACTTGAAATGAAACTGAAAATTACCATTGCATTCCATTAGTTTAAAGATGAGACTAGAACAACCTTCCATGGCAAGACTGAATAGATACAGGGATAGAGGATCCCTTTGCCTAATTAAAATTCATAATATACAACTTTTTTAAAAGAAAAAAAAGATCAAACTAAAATCACAATTAATTTGAAATTTATAATTGCTTTATTCATTGTAGTTGCGTTGTGTTCTCTTGTTTCTTTCTTCAAAAGATAATTGAAATATAGTTAAATTTAACATTCTAAAAGATGTAATTAAATAAGTAGATTCTCTTGTAATTTCATTTTATTCCAAAGTTATATTTATTGTTTAGTTTACATATAATAACATTTATATAAACATTATCATACACATAATAATAATTGGTTATGTAATATTTTGTTTTTAAAAAAAATTTAGGACTACATTATTATTTTAATAATTAAAAAAATAATTTTTGGAAGATATATAACAAAACCACATAAAAATTATATCTCTTATTTGGAAAGATATAGAAATATTGTTTATGGTAGGATATAATATTTTAATGAATGACAAACCTTTTCAGCTATATAATTTTATCAAAATTTACTCTTTTAAATTTTAAAAATTTTCAATTCAATCTTTAACACTAATTAACTAAAATAGAAGTAACTTAGATATTAAGTTTTGTAAAGGATTAGTGATGAACTTTATGTGGTAGTAACTTCGCATGAGTTAGATGTCACACATCACTACTTGTCCAAGTCAGAGACACTAATTCCCCTATCTAACTAAAAGACAGTTTACTTGGTTTATTGATGGGTTTCCAGAAATGTTTGTCTTCAAGGTGTTGCCATCTCTCCACCTACTCATTAGAAATAGTGGCAACTCATATTGTGAAAAGAGGCAATGCTTCTCTCTCTATTACACTAACCTAATAACTTAAATTCTTCTTTTTCGCAAAGAGGACGAGTCATCTTGTCAAATATCCACTTTCTTAAAAACTATGGCAGTTGTTACAAAGATTTTTTGAGCTTTCAAATTATATCATAAGTTGTGCCTATACCTCTCCCCACGTAATTGTTAACAAAAAATTATTTTCGAACTTGTTACTATTCTCATAAGGCAACAATAGAAGCACAAAAGAGATATAGCAAATGCTAACGTTTATTACTTCTGTTAAAGTATACAAAGGAATACTCTCTTTTAATGTGATTAAAAGCAAGGCTCAAATGAGTTATTTATAGGCACCTCTAGCTTGATGGCTAAGTTATAATTTAGAATCCTAATTAAACTGAACTAACTTGATTACATCTTATCCTTATTATATTATATTACACTAACTAATTTGATGACACTCTCATCTAAATAGGACTCTATCTAATATGATTCAATTATATCCCAACTAACAAGACAAGAGATTACATCTATCTAGAAATGATACATCTATATCTATGAAGATCTCCATTATCATCAAATGATCCTCCCACATATCTTTATTTTTTAAAGTTGACATTTATCATCTGTGATCTTATCTGCCACATCATCCAAGATCACCCCATAATCTTTATCCATTAATAATGAGTCATTTAAGCCTAAAATATTTTATAGCATACTAGTTTGATCCAATGCTTACCTATGTTAAGTTCATTAGTCATGGACCATTTATTTAAGCATACACTAAGTCTTTAGTTCATCAAGAACTTAGTCTTGTTTAAGTTAGTCTATACAAGGTATAAAACTTGAACAAGACTTATATCATACTTGATCTAACTTTCTAAGTTAACATAGAGCTCTTGTATGCTTCTGTCATACGTGGGGTCCAACTAAATTTCAACCTAAGGCTTGTTTCTAGCTATTTATGAAGTTCTTTCATTTGTGAAGGGGCTAACAATCCACCAACACTTAATGGATTTGACACCCTCGTCTAACTAGTCTGAAGTTAGGCGTTCACCTGATCCTCGAACTACCACAAGGTAGTATCTTTCTCCTATGTAGCTTCTGTGATAGGCTTTCCTTTTTATTGGATCACAAACTTGGTCCTTTGAATCTTCTTATATTGCCTCATCGTTCAATGATTCAAGATCTTCTCCACTTGATCCTCAAACTATTATCTCACAACTGGTGGAACTCTCTTCACCTAACTCCTATTCGAATATGATGCATCCTCTTAATAAAGTTTGAGAAAAATAACATGAAGAGTAGGTTGTACCTTCAATCTCTTGGGCAACTTTAATCTGTATACCACATTCTCCACTTGACTTAACACTTCAAACAATCTATCGTACTTAGGCATCAATCCTCAACATACTTACTTACTAAAGATCTTTTTGCAAATATATGGAATAAATTTCAACAATATTTTATCTTCCACATAAAACTCCAACAATCTCCTCTATAAGTCTGCTTGTTTCTTTATCCATCGAGAAGCTTTTCGAAGACTACCCCTCGCCTCATCCAACAACTCTTGCTTCTTCATCATGAACTTGTGCGTCACAGGAGTGCTGTCATCCTTTGAACTTTAGGGTGACTAGCCCATTGTAAGTCACACGTCATAAAATTTTATAGTTTTAAAAATTTTAAAAATTTTAGTTCAATCTTAAACATTAATTAACTAAAATAGAAGTAACCTAGATATTATGTTTTGTAAATGATTAGTGACAAAATTCTTGTAGTATTGACTTGGCATGAGTTTGATGCCACATGTCACTATTTATCACAGTCAGAGACAACACCAATTCCCTTATTTAACAAACAATTTACTTGGTTTATTGATTGGTTTTTAAAAATCTCATTGGCAATAGTGACAACTCCTCTAGTGAAATAAGCAACTTCAATCTCTCTATTTCGCCAAATAACTCACATTCTTTTTTATAGAAAGGACGATTCAACTTGTCAAATATCTACTCTCTTATGAAACTATAACAGTTGTTATAAAGATCTTTTAAGCACCAAAATTATATCTCAATTTATCTCTACACCTGTACATGACAATCTCACTCAGGTCCGTTTAAGTAAGATCCACTTTCCCCACTTAATTGTTGACTAACAAAACCTTGTTCTTAAATATCTAACAACCCTTTCAATGTAATAATAGAAGCATGAAAGAAATACAACAAATGCTAACCTTTATTACTTCCCTTAAAATATATAAAGGAATGCTCTCTCTTAATATGATTAATATTAAGGCTCAAATGAGCTATTTATAGGCACCTATGACTTAATTACCAAATTATAATTCAGAATTCTAACTGAACTGAACTAACTAGATTACATATTATCCTTATGAGATTATATCACACTAACCAATTAGATGGCACCCCTATCTAAATAGGACTCTATTGGATGAGATTTAGCTGCATTCTAACAAATAAGATAAGAGATTATATATATCTAGGAATGATAGATGTAAACTTATACACCGCATGACACTTGCTACCTATCCTTTGTTATGTAATCTCGAGTGGACTGAGATGTTATAAAACCAAGACTATCTCAACGGGAATCTTCTTCGTAGTGGAAGAATTATGCAATTTATAACAAAATAGTGTAGTATCAAGTAAACTCAACCAGTTACGCTAACTTGCACTTATGTAATGTTTTAAGTACTTCTCAAATAAACCATTGATCCTCTTTGTGGGTGATTTATCATTGAAAAATTTAAATGACAACCTATCATGTTCAAAAGGGATGTTTAGAAACGACCTATAAAGATGGTGTCTCGGTCACTCAAAATGTCCTCTAAAGTATTTCACCATGTTCTTATAGAACAACTTCATCGTAGTATTTGAGAGACAAGATGCTAATGCTAACATAAAGATTACACACTTAAAGAATCAATCTATAATCACCATGATTGTCGTTATGTTGCCTACCTTTGGTAACCCACCAATGAAATCTATTGAAACTTACATGCACCATCTTTTGGGGATAGATAAGGGTTGTAGCAAACTAACTTCCTTATTCTTCTTTGGCTTATCCAATTGACACACAAAGCATATCGTGACATATAACTCAATGTCATTATCCATATTTGGCCAATAATATGAACGAGCTAAGAGCGCCATCATCTTTTGAACTCCTTTGTAACTAGCCTACTATGAGCTATGTGTCTCTTTTAATAGTTTTTTCTTAAGCCGTAAAAACTAAGTATATACACTTGACTACTCTTAGTCATAAAAAGCCCATCATATCAAGTCAAAACCTATATACAACACCTTCTTTAACTTGTGAGATTAACTTACATTATATGTTGTCTAATGTAATTGCAAATTTATTTGCTCTAGCAAGTTATAATCTAACCTAATAATAACAGATAGGGCCATAAACACCTCTTTCCAACTCTAGGCATTTGGCACGTTATTGTGCCTCCCTAGTTTATGCTCCCACATGAAGTCATATTTAGGAAAAAACTCTTGCTACCGGGCTTGCTTTGCAAATAACTTCTTAAGGTCCTAAAAAATGTGTTGGCAATATTGTTGGTACGAGAAAACTCTACAACTCTGGTACTGTAATGTGAATATGCCACTTAACTATCTCCTTCACTTTTTTAGGATCCATTATGACTTAATCCTTGTTCACTAAATGAACTAAGAATTTGACCTCTGATTGTGCAAACTCACACTTCTTCATCTTCATATAGAGCTTATGTTTTCTCAATCGCTCGAACACTGACCTCAAGTACTCCTCATTTTCTGCCATATCAGTACTATATACTACAATGTTGTTGATATACCATAACAAACTCATCAAGAAAATCATACAACACATCATTCATCAGGTTGTAAAATGTCATAAAGACATTAGTCAATTAGAATGATATAACTAAGAATTTAAATGATCTATATTGACTCACATATATTGTTCTTTGCTCATCGCCCTCAGTTATCTACACTTGCTAATACCTACTCTGATGATTAAGCTTCTTGAAAACCACAGCCCTTGACAATCTGTCTATCAAATTTTAAAATAATGGAGCATGATACTTATCTTTTATTGTTACCTTATTTAAGGCTCGATAGTCTACGCACATTTGAAGTGTTCATCTTACTTCTTCTGGAACAACATCGGGGCACTATATGGAACTTTGGAATGTTAGATAAACCATACCTTTAACAATTCACCAAGTTGTTTTTAAAGCTCCCTCAATTCCAATAGGGACATTTTATAAGGGGAGCGTGCAGGTAGGACGACTCTAGGAACCAACTTGATCCTATAATTAATCCCTCAATGAGAGGGAAACGTCTTAAAAAACTCTTTCGGTATTACATCTCAAAACTCCGTCAACAAACTTACAACTACGTCAAGGATTTCCACCATAAGGTCCTCATTAATCTCCCACATGGCAATAAGATAAGTCTCCATACTTTTCTTCAACCTTTTCTCAATGCTCATGGTTGACACATGTGCTACCATCATTATATCATAAGTCATTCCATTGGATCTACAATATTTAACATAAAAGGAATTTTATTCATACATGATCATCATAACTCCCAAACTTAGATACAACATTGTCTTTGCTGCCTTCAGGAAGTATATCCTCAATATCAACTTGAAATCTTTAAGTGGTATGACCATGCAGTTGAACTTGCTAGGCCAACTTCCTATGCTCACTAGGAATTGTAAGCAGCAACTACTGCCATTTATGCCTTATCCATATGGGTCTTTACCTTCGATGGGGTCTTTAATACGTTAAGCTCCAACTTGCACACCATCTTTTTTGTAATAAAAGAGTGTGTTGCACTTGTATCCAATATTACAGTTATCTCTTTTACATTGACTTATATTCTTATGTACATCAGCTTGTCAAAAGGATTGAATTCACCTTTAACCACATTCAAAAAGGCAATAGGATTCATTTCTACTTCCAATCTTCTTCCTTTTTTTTGATAATTAAGGAGTTTAGTTTCTCCTTCCTTAAACATTCTATCACAAAATTTGGACTGTGTATACGTAACAAGTAAGTTTGCGCTTCTTAGAGGTCATCTCTTTACTCTTGATGCCACCATTTTGCTTGCCTTTCCCTTTGAAATCTCCCTTCTTATTTAAATAGACCTAAGTGAGATTGTCGTGTAGAGGTGTAGGTGCAACTTGTAGTATACTTTTGGTCCTTAGAAGATCTCAGTAATAACAAATATCAGATCCACATTTTGTTAAAGTGGGAGATAACAATTTGATCAAGCATGACTAGGGTGGAGGCACTTACTAGGCCAATTCTTTAAGGGGAGGAAAATATCACTTCCTACTATTCTTGGTTCGAGTTGTTGGAGGAACAAATCCAATAGTTGCAGTATCAAATACAGACTTGATGAAAGCATAAAAGGAGACTAGGTTTAAATTGACAATTATAAACTGTGTTGTTATAACAAAAGATGTTGGTCTTATCGAGACTACCATAGCAAAGGTTCATGAATCCAAACTTTTTGAGGGTATGTGAAATACAAAGGAGCTTAAAAACTTTTTATGGGATATGGAGTAGTGCTTTGCAACTGCTAAGGTATTCGATGCTGAAAAGGTCAATATGATGACCATGTACTTAGATGGGGATGTCAAGCTTTGATGGAGAATGAGGACTTTTATCGAAATCAATACAAGTAGAGCTCCCATCAACACATGTGAGAAAATGAAGAATAAGCTAAAAGATGAATTCCTTCCGATGAATACGTCTTAGCTCACAAAGGATGCCTTAAATAAGTTAAAACAAACAAATTGGTAAATGAATATGTTAAAAAGTTTAGCTCTCTAATGCTTGATATTAATAATATGTTAGATGAGGATAAGCTCTTCAACTTTTTGTTCGGGTTCCCACCATAGGCACCAATGGAGTATGAAGGATGTAATTGGTGCAATCGTGGCTGTTGATGTCTTGGTAGATTTTCAAGTGACAAAGGCAACTAGGGCAAGCTCCTCTACTTCTTCCAAACAAAAAGGGTAGTTCAACAGCAGAAAAGTGAGGGGAAAAAGAAGAAAGACTCTAAAAAGGGAGATTTCAAAAGGAAAGGCATCCCTTATGAATGAAGAAGTGTTTATTATAAGGAATTGATCCTTTAACTCCTTCATCTTCTCGCATATGTCAATGGGAGCTTTATGCGTCTTGATTTCAATATAGATTCTCATTCTCCATCAAAGCTTGGCATCCTCATCCAAGTACATTGGCACTATATTGATCTTTTTAGCATCGGGTACCTTAACAGTTGCAAAATACTATTCCATATCCCATAAAAAGTTCTCAAGCTCCCTCCAATTCTGTATACCCTCAAAAACTTTAGGTTAATACACCTTCACGGTGGTGCGCTCGAAACACCCAACATCCTATATCTCGACAACATTCCTAAAATAGTCATCTCAGACATATTCTCCTTTTATGTATTCATTAAATTCGCTATTTGATGTTGCAATGTTCGATCTATCCCTCTAACATCTCAAACTAAGAATAGCAGCAATTGATCTCTTCCTCCCCTTGAGGAATTAACCAGTAAGTGCCTCTAATTTGGTGACACAATCAAATTATTACTTCCTACTATATCAAAATGTAGCTCTAATACTAGTTATTACAGAGATCTTCTAAGCATCAAACTTATACCACAGGTTGCACCTACACCTCTGTACGACAATCTCACTTAGGTTTATTTAAGTAAGATTCAACCTTCCTAATGATTGTTGACCAATAAAACCTTATTCTTGAACACCTTACGACCTTTATAGTACTTAACTCTCACACATTTGTAAGAATACTACAAAAGCACTAAACTATCAAAGGAAACTATAGAAGCACGAAAGAGATACATCAAATGCGAATATTTACTACTTCCCTCAAAGTGTACAAAGGAATGCTCTCTCTTAATGTGACCAAAAGCATGGCTCAAATGAGCTATTTATAGACACCTCTATCTTGATAGCCAAGTTATAATTCAGAATCCTATCTGAATTGAACTAACTAGTTCATTTCTGATCCTTATCAAATTACATCGCATTAAACAATTAGATGACACCCCATCCAAATAAGACTCTATCTGATGGGATTTAACTAATGCCAACTAATAAGATAAGAGATTACATCTATCTATGAGTGACAATCCATATCCATAAATATCTCCACTATCTCCAAATGATCCCTATATGGTCTTTATCTTTTAGAACTTATATCCATTCTTTGTGATTTTACCTACCATATCATCCACCATTGATGATGAGTTATTCGAGCCTAAAGCCTTTTATAACATACTCATTTGGTCTAATTCTACCCATGTGAACTCTATTAGCCATGTTTCATTCGTTTGAGCATACACTAAGTCCTTAGTCTATCAAGAATTTAGTCTTAGCAAGTCAATCCATACATGGTTCGAAACTCTAACAAAACTTACACTATACTTGATCTAAGTTGCTAAGTTACATTGCATCTCTCATATGCCTCCATTATGCTTATGGTACAGTGAACCTTCAACCCAAGGTCTGTTTTCAGCTTGCTGTGACATGCGTTCATGTGCTAAAGGGCTAACAATAGTCCTCTTGTGGCAATCCAACATCTTTCTTTCTCACTTTCCTTGCAACCTATATCAGCATCATCCACTTAATTTACTATTTTATGTAACCAAATGACTACAATGGTTGGATGTTTGATATTAAATCTTTTAAACTCTTGAAAATGCCATTGATTTGAAGTTTACATGGTCATCAAATATAGAACTAACCAAGAGAAAGATGGTAAACAAGATCAAGGTTTAGAGACAATTTATGTTCTGCAAGGAGTGTATGGATGTAATCGTTAAGGTTACAAGAAATAGTTATGTTGGTTAAATTTAATGCAAGCAAGCACCTTGTGTTATTGGATGCCAACATTATCGAGAAAGTAATTGGGGCATCAAACAATTTTTATAATTTCTAATATGATCTTTTCCATAGAATAATTTCAAAAATAAATTAGGAAATAAAATAGTTAAACTTCATTCGATATTCTTTAAAAGTTTTTCTTGTTGGCAAAATTATCATAACAACCTATTTAAATATGTAATTTTTAATGGCATTTACAAAAAAAGAAAATTAATCTATTTAATATGAATTGATAAATTTCTCTCTTATTTCTTTCTTTTTTATAAAAAAGATATTAGTATTTCTTTGTTGCGTAATTATATTTAAAGTATAAATCTAATTAAATTACAATTTAATTTTAATCAAATCAAATATTTAACATTTGATATGTTTCTTAAACTTTATAATTAATTAAAATTTTCTCTTTAATTATTCTTTTTGTGTGACCTATTAAGTTGTTGATATTTTGGTAATAATTATATATTATAATTTTAATTATATTCTTTAAATTCTTATTTAATTCTCTAATTAAATAATTTGTAATCATAGATCAAGATTCATATCTAGCAACATGTCGTGCCACCCAAATATTAAAAATGTTAAAATAGTTTAATTTGACATATAATTCAATCATTTTATTATTCAATGTTTCAATTAGATATAAAGCATCTCTACTCTACTTAAATCCAATTATATTAGTTCTTACTACTTAGTAAATAATTTGCAATTGATATTTGAAAACGGCTCTTAAGTTTGCTAAACAAATTTTACAATAAATAAAAATCTTATTTTATACTTAAATAATGGAAGGCGATAATTATACTTTTTAACGTATATTTAATATTTGATTAAAGGATTAAAATCCTAAATTTTAAGTTATTTCATAATTCATGTCATCTCATTATACTAATTATATCTGATATCATCCAATTGTGAAAGATAATTCTTTAAAACTTTGCTTGACTGTAGTTATTGATTTGATAACTAATTTAATTTAATAATTCAATTCTAGAAAAATTAAATTAAATTTCACAAGTTTTCCTAATAAAATTTATCTTTTTGAAAATAATTTTTAAATAATTAAAAATGACTTTCTAGATTTATTAGAAATTTAAAATTAACATAATTAAAAATTTTAGATTTATTAAAAAATTTAAAATTTCTAGATTTATATTTAATTCTTAAAATTTCCTAAACTTTTCAATTAAATTAAAAATTGCCTCTTAACTCATGTCACCTACGACCTTCATGCTCTACTCATCTTAATATTAAGTTTCTGTCTCATTAGAGCAGGTAAATAAGGTTTCTTATTACACTTCCATTTGCATATCCACTTTTAAAGTTTAAATGAAAATTTTTCTTTACAACAAATATATTTTTTTGAAAAATTGTAAATTAGATTAGACCATGAAAGGCAATAACAATTGTTACAATCACAAACCATCCCATCAAATGAATGGGTTAACAAACCACCATGATGGTATTATAAAGGATCAAACACAAGTGTAAATGCTAATCATTAATCCCATACTAACATAAGGCTGGAGCTAATCTTCATTTTATCTTCAAAGGTGACAAAATGTAACTTGATTGCTTTGATTATTTCCCTTTGTATCTTTGATAATTGTGTCTTAATGTCCATGAATATTCTCTTATTCCTTTCATCCCATACAACTTGTATTAGATATGATATAGCAATGCAAAGGCACCATTGCTTTGTTTTATCATGCATGTTTTGAACTCCAAGCTACAATATGATATCACTCATTTAGTGCTTCTCCTAACAAATATCTTTGAGTTATGTCTTCCACAAAGGTTGAGTGAACTGACATTGAAGAGTAAGTGAGTAATACTTTCCTATTCCTACTTACATAAAACACATCTATTTGGAATAGCCATAAATTTATTTAATCTATCAATTGTAGGTAACATGTTCCTAATTGCTCTCTACATTTTGATTGAAGCTCTAACTATCATATGCTTGCACTAAACAAGTTTATGACACACTACCATATTTCCCTACTCTTGAAACAACTTTCTATAAGTCAAATTGTTGAATTTACCATTTCTGGACAAACTCCACAATTTGACATCTGTTTTGTTTTCCTTAAGCCCACTGTTATTGATATTATTAGACTAACCAAAATCTCGAATCATTGATAAAATTTCAGTTTTGTGTGCCAAAGAAAAAGTAATAAATTGATCATCCCTAATGATATTTTTGATTGGATTGAGCTCACCAATATCCTCACATACTTTAGCAATTAACCATCAGTCATACCAAAAGGATGTATTGATACCTTTTCCTAATAATTTGATCACATATGCTCTGACTTTGCTTCTGAGTTTGAAGATTGTTTTAGTTGTGTTTGAGGCAGTTTCAAGTATATTGACTTTCCATGGATTTCTCCCTCTGATGTAATAAGCATTGATCCACTTAACCCATAGGGATTGCTTGTTTTCAATTATTATCCACAATTTTTGGTAAGAATAACAAAATTAAAAGTCATTAAAGGGAGCACATTCATCTCGCCATGTTTTTTTAGAAAGCAAACTTCTGACCATTTAATGGGATTTTAATGTTTATTTGTTTTCTTTCTAGACCATAAAAAATTATTAAGAATAGCATCAATTGTCTTGATAACATCCTTTGAAAAATTCATGTCGATTGCCTAATGTATAGCTAGTGCATTGAGTATAGAAGAGATGAGTTATGCTCTCCTAGCTAGTGACAAAACCTTTAAATTCTAGCTTGATATCCTAGTCTGTATTTTACCAATTAGCAATTTTTAATCTCGATAAGTTGACTTAGAAGTAGTAATATTAACCCTCAAATATACAAATGGAAGGTCATGTCTTCTAAAACCTATAACTTCAAATATCATTACTTCCTGATCCATAGCTTTGTTAGAGATGTAGTAAGAGACTTTTTTCAGAGTTCAGTTTAAATCCAGACATTCTAGACTTACACTTAAAACGATATTTGAACTACTTTGTTCTCTCCACTACCCTCTTAATTATTCGGCAAAAAACCTCCATAACAAGAGAAAATAGGTAAGGAGATGAAGAATCTCCTTGCCTTATACCTTTTCCACTTCTAAAACTCCTTGAAGGTTCCCCATTTATAAGAACATTAAAAGACAGAACGGTGTGTAATGAGAAATCCACTCAATGAATATTTCAAGAAAAGTTATTTCTTTATAATGTTAATAAGAAATTACGACTCCATATTATCGTAGGCTTTCCTTAAATTGAACTTTAAGGTGTAATTTCTACCCTCTTTTTCTTTTGCAATAACATTTCATAAACTCATGCATCAGAAGAATGTTGTCAATTATTGATCTGATAGGTATATATACCCATTATTTTTCACCCACATATATGACCAAAGTCCTCTTTAATCTATTATCTATAACCTTGGAGATGGTTTTATTTATGGAATTGGAGCAAGCAATTGGTACTTAGTCACTGAAGTGCTTCATCTCTCCCCCTTTTGGAATTAAAGTTATGAAGTGTCTATAAATCTCCTCAAGCAATTTCATGCAATTAAAGAATTCTAGAACAACTTTATGAATCATACTCCTAGTTAAATTATAGGTTTTGTTAAAGAAAATCATATTGAAACCATCTGGATTAGGAATTTTGTGTGGATTGATTGAGTTTACCGCTTCCTTTATCTCCTTATTAGTGATAGGCTTGGACAATGATTCAACATTTTTAGGAGTTATGGTTCCCAATATGATCTCCTTAAGTGGTTCAACTGTGAGTGACCATTAGCTACTGCATTTATGATTAAATTTAAGTAATTAAAATCTTCTTCAAACTTATGATTTTCTGATATGTTTTGATTGACTTTAATCACATTGACAATTATATCATAGTGTTTCCTTGTTAACAAATATTTATGTTAGAAAGTGGAATTTCTATCATCGTCTTTAAGCCATTGTACCTTTAATCTTTACTTTATCATAGAATGATCGTATAATAAGGCTCTTGACAAGTTACAAATTACAATCTTCTCATTTTGTTGAAGTTCACTATATTTAGGGTTTCTATACAACTCATCTTGAATAATTCTAAATGCCTCTTTGGATATTGTTAACAAATGATAAGTGTTTCCGATATGTTTGTTATACAACTGCTTTATGGACATTCTGATGAGTTTCATTTATTTTTGTGTAAACAAATTTCTTAGTGCCCTAGAATTCAGTGGAGATAGCTTTCTAGATGATTTCACCAAAAATTGCCAAAGAGGTTAAGAAATTATTAAATTTGAAAGGTGCTATGATACTTACAGCTTGTATTAGACTTTGCATGATGCACATTGAGTGATCACTATAGTGAGAATTGAAGATGAACTAGGGTGACTCGTGGCCTAGCCTATGGCCCGACCCATCATATTTCAAAAAAACGTCAAAAACAAGGTCGTTTTAATGGTAAGGCCATGGGCTAGACCAAGTCTGCCTGACCTTGGCCTGTGGCCCACTCATGGCTCAACCAACCAAAGCCAAAATCACGTCGGGTCGAGTCGAACTATATTTGATGTCCCTAAACTTGGGAATTGCTAATCCATTCTAGATTTATCATACATCTATCCAGTTTTTTCCTAATGTAAACTACTTACACGCTAATTATTGTTCCAAGTGAAATAGTTTCCAAACTAAGGGATATTAGATATCTGAATATCTATAATACATTGTATGAACTATGAACAGGGTTGTTTAGAAGCATATACACCCTCATCTTTTTTATAATTTAGGATAGAACCAAAATCTCCAATCGATAGCCATGGTTTTTTGTCACTATAGGTACCTCTTATTAATTGATTCCACTTAAATACATTATTGTGTGCATAAACAAAGGAGATTACACCAACTTTAGTTGTGGTGTTGCATAATACATTAACATGTATAGCCTGATTAGACATTCCTAATATTGTTTTGTTTACAGTTTGATGATTAAAGTATAACAAGATCCTTCCTTTATGATGATGAAGATGGTTTGTTACTTGCCTCTAGTTGGAAGATAACATCTCCAACAAATCACATTTCTCATATTTTATTCTTGATTCCAACAAGCAAAATATGTCTGGTTTATGCTCCAAGATAAGGCTCTTGAACAAAAATTTCTTGTAAGGAGCATTAGCTCCTCTTATATTCCAAGTGATGACCATTTTGGAATTAGAAGCCAAAGGTTTCTTTCTTTTGCTCGATCTTCTCCTTAATATAAGTTCAAATTTCTTCTCACTATCAATGGATATAGTTACCTATTCATCTGTATTTGAACTCTTCTTCCTTACTCCAACCTCTTTTTGGGAAATGAATCATAAATATTTTCATTCTCTATACATTATTCCAACAAATGCTTTTTACTAGATCTAGGATTAGCCTCAGTGCTATAACATATAGCTTCCAAGCTACTAACAATTATTTCAACTTTTTGAACATTGTTTTCTTACTTCTTTTCTCCAATTTCATTAAGGTCCTGTCCAAATCCAGTACTAAAATGTCTACCTGTGGGTCTCCATTCTTTTCTAAAATTCAGTTTCTTAGATATCCAAGCATAGGTTACTTTGAGAGTATCTTTAACCATCTAAAGGTTGGCAAATAAGTCATAGAATTCACCAAAATACATAACCTAGACAAATTGATTTTGGATGTCTCTGTAGTGGCTTAGTCCCTATAAATTGGTTTGCCAATGAAGCTGGCAAGATAGCTTAATCCACTTGTGGTCCAATACTCTAATGATACTTCATGTATAAACACCCAAATTGGTATATTTTCCATCTTAATTTCATCAATTTTTAGTTTAGGACTCCAAAACTACAACAACATTGTAATACAATTTAAAGAAAGAAGTGTCATCATTATTTACCAACATGTTGACAAAACCATATATTTTCCAATGTGTTTTTGCCGCTACTTCATGGTAGGTTAAACACCTCTTTTGTAAAAAAAAATGTCCAATCAATATGGAATTCTATTTTTATACACCAGCTTTCAAAATCAAATAGGAGATAATACAATAAATTGATCATCACATTTATTTGGTGGAAAAAATCTAAGTTTAGTTTCTAGTTTTGCTGTCTCCAGCAACTTATACTCATGTCTTCCTTCTATCACTAGTATTCTCTTTCATATTATTTATAATAGGCATATGCAAGCACTCATTCAAACTTGAAGATGACTGAGTCTGAGGAAAAGCCGATGCCTGTTTCGAAGTTGTAATGGACATAAACTAAGATATATCATCCATCAAATAAAGAAATTTTCTTAGCGACAAAGCTAGCTAAATACTAATCACAAACACTTTAATAGATTGAGATTAGATTAACCACAAGCTAAATGTTGGAGACACACACGTAGACGTCGTTGATGGAGAATGGAGAAAATAATGCTAGCACTTTGGAAATAGGAAACTCATGGTGGCTACTATAGCATAATTGAAAATAAATCAAGTAAATTCCCCATATCGTCATTAATATGCTAGTGGTTGATAACTAACAAAATAATCAAGTTTTGTTATGACAGTTGGCTGGTGTTTGTGGATCTTTTGCTGGGAGTTTGTTCTATTTTGATTAATTTTTAGGTTGCAATTATAGTGGAGATGCAAACTGTTAACTATGACAATGTCTTGTTCGACGGTGAGTGCAACTAGAGAAGAAGCATCTGGAATAACCGACATTATAGAGGTATAATAAGAAGACGCTTAGAAATGATGATTGACAAGACAATAGCTCATAATATCGAATATAGTGATAGGTGTATCACCTTCTATATTTGTGGTTTTGGAAAATTCTCTAGCTATATTAGTAGTCGATAATATTAATAAGTGTTTATTGCAATTATACAGATTATATCTTATAGCATAAAAAAATATCATTCCACGAGGATTGGAGTAGTCACCTAGTAATTCTTGTACATTTTGTTTAAGGTAAAAAATAAGATAATTTACTAAAAGTTAAACTAAAAAGAGAGAATTGATAATTAAATAATGAAATAAGCAGCAGAGAATTGGTTGATTAATCAATGATAGAAAGTAGGAAATACTTCTATCCTTATTTGTTTTCTCTTCACCTTCTTGATTTAATACTACTTAACCCTATATATCCAATAATTTTGATGACCCTTTCTCGAGACCTAATCAAGTAATCCTAACTAAAATAGATAGAAATTGAATTGTGATCTATCGATCTATCAAAACTTTTCTTAATTATACAATTGGATTTGAAGCAATCCTATGGTTAACTAATAAACAATTAATATCTCTCTTCAGTTGCCTATTAATTTGATGTTTTTAGTTCTGTCAAGGTATCATCTCTCGTTATTCAACATAAAACAAATAATTCAATCTAATCTCTTGATTCAAATTGAATATAAAGTAATAAACACCATAAACATATTTCATTAAATCAAGAATGTAAAGTTTAACAAATAAATCAGGAGTAATTCGTAAAAGGAATTTAGCAATCTATAGGTATAACTACATATTCCAATTAAATCATCATTAATATTTAACAACAACAAGGAAATAAAAGAAAAATAGTAGAGAATTGAATCTGGATGTTTTCTCTTCTTTGCTTTGAATTAGAAAGTGCAACTTTTGTTCTTCAGATTTTTGCTCTTTTTGATCTTCTTTTTTTATGTTTTCCAACCGCCAATTAATGTTTTTATCTTCCTGTATATACTCATGAGCCTCCTAGGGTTTTAACTAAGGTTTATCCATGTGTTTTTGTTTAAAAAATAGGCCTAAATCATTAAAAGTATAAAAAAATTGCAACCTGAAAAAGCTCCTTGCACAATCATACATGGCCTTTCTCCAGATCTCTTTCGTGATCGTTTATGAAGTAGCACTCTATGCGTGATTGTGCCAGAGGGCTCTCAACTGTGCTGCTGTTGTATACATGATTGTACATCTCATGCCTGATCATGAAGATCTTATTTTCCAGCCTTTTCTTCATCTTTTCTTCAATTTTTTATGTATCTACTCTTCATCAAGCACATCAAACAACCATTGAAACATACAATTAAAATCAAAGTCTTGCCTTAAACAATAATCAACCAAAAAAAACACACAAAAACACTAAAAAGAACATAAATCTAAGTCTTAAACATATTATTATCATCTAATTAAACACTAAAAACACACTCTAACACCTAGAAAACATCCTTTAATTCACACCTATTAACTTCCCCACAATTAAATCTTTGCTTGTCCCCAAGCAAAACTAAAACCACAAATCAAACAAATACAAAATAAAAAAACACAAAACATCACATAATAAAGCAATTACGCAATCATGACATCAAATCTCATGAAATTAACCTATTTCATTTATGTTCAAGTGCTTTGATTTAAATACGCATGTCAACCAAAATATGGACACCTATTCATACATCTATGGCACTTATAAGCATGCATTCATTCTTATTTATCAATTAAATAGGTAGGCCATCACTAAATACCCACGCATGAAATTTTTTGACATTTAACAATATGACAACATTATATTTTTAGATTTTATTTGACGATAACCTAGTATTTTGACATGATGGCAAACACCTTATCATGAATTATCAAGCTTGCTTGAAGTGTAATTCTAGCCTTTTAATTTGAATTCAGTTACTTTATCGTGAATGCTCTTTAATTACTTAGCTATATCACAACTCATAACTAGCTATTAGCTCTATTCTTAACCCTTTCTTTTAAATAGGCTAGTAAAATAGGAAACTTATTTAACAAAATTTTTCAACACATTGTTTTTACCTACATCATTTCTTCCTAATCAAGCACTCCCAAGAAAGGTCATAAAATGAAAGAATAAGTACAATATTCTAATCAACATACATATTCACCTCAAAAGCACTTAAAACACAAACTTCACAAGCTAATGGGTGTTCACAAATTAAATGATCATGTTCATAAATAAGCTAATTCCTTTCAATTTCATGTCATTGTCACATTCACATAATAAAAATATCATGAACAAAATTTAAACAATGCTAACATAATAAAAAACTTACATAATGCAAAAGCAAATTCACACATTAATGATATGCAGTTGTATATATCTCCCCATACTTATATAACATTGTCCCAAATATGGAAACAAAAATCAAACATAAGAAAACATGAACTAGTAGAACAACAAAAATTAAAAGAAGTAGAAAATAAAGGCAAGAATACTCACAGATCTTGTGGTGGCGATGTTGTAGTAAATGGGACGTGGACACCTTACACTGAAAAAACTTTAATAATTTCTTAGTTTGGCAGCGTTGATGTCTCACTACTTCCTTCAATTATCTCTCTATGGCGCCTATGTGTCCCTCTAGGTGCTTGTTTTTATCCTCAAGTTTGTTGAGCACTATCTCCCAACCTTCTTCTTTATCCTCAAATTATTCACTTGATGATACCATTTGATGTTGTTGTGGAAGTGCGAAACTAGATCCCACCTTTCTTGTCTTGTGCTTAACTTTAGATATAGATGGGATCTCGAAGTTCTATACCATGGTACTATAAGATATCATCCCTCCTCAAGTGAGTATTATTTAATTTTTCAGGTAAAACAAGGTTAGTCGATCAATAGCAGCACCATCTTATTGAGCCAAAGTAGTTATTAAAAATTTCATGCCTAAATTACTTTTTTTAATAGATACTTTTTTTAAAGCGAAGTAACTATTGTATAAAAAATATGGGTCGATGTGTAAAAATTGATTTTATGCTCCATACACTAAAGTAAAAATAAATTATTTTTGCAATATTTGTTACTCTGACTTTTAACAAATACAGTATGACACATGAATTTATGGAGTAATAAATGTTCTGAACTCCAAATGACATTATTTATTGCATTATGTGGTTCAAACATATCTAAACCAATCAATTTAGTCCAAAAAGAAGCGACATGAAAATTATTATGCATTTCAACAATTTTGATTTAAGGAAACCAAGTATTTCTTCCCTAATAAAATAATCCAAATTTTATTAGTTCCTTTTTAATCTAAAAAAGTATCTAGCTTTTTAGGCTCATAAATCAATGTAGTGTAGAATTTATGAGTTAATTCTTCATATACAAAATAATCATAATGAATGAACTTATCTCAATGAATTCTAGCACTTAAAGATTCAACTTTTTCTTTCAAACTCAATTCCTCCAAAATTTCGAAATAGAAATATTTGAGTGCAACTGTAGTTTTGGATCGAAGTTTTTATAATCTCTCACTTCTTCTTGTGAGAAGATCGAGAAAGGAGTGTCAAAATCAGCTAACAAATCGTATGCACCAGTTTTAGATACCTTCTTTTTGCCCTTGGGTTCAAACCTATGCACACTTTATTTCACTCTTGGTGCATCTTGTTGGAAAACCTACAAAATAAGCATAAAAACACCAAAAAAAAATAGGAGAGAGAGTAAAAAAATTTCTTGCAAAACCTATATAAAAAAGATGTTTTATACTGTAGGAAATACTAGATTTGAAGGTAAAAATGTTAAAATGGAAGAGAAGTGAAAGAAAAGTGTGAAATCCTTGTGAAATTTGAGACAAAGCAAAAAAAAAGAGAGTGGAGGCTGCTAACTAGATAAAAAAATAAGTCTAAAGTTTTTAGAAGTATTAAATTATGCTTTAGAATTTATACAAAATCTAGCTGAGATTAGAAAACCTTTTTAAATGTTTTTAAAGAAAAATCAAAGATTTGAATTTTCACCCTATTTAATTGAACAGGTAAAGAAAATTAAGTTTTTGTGTACTACATTGCCAAAACTTTCTTTACAACCTGATGATGATGATTAATTTTTAAAATTGATGCTTCTAATCATGTATCGAGTGGAGTATTAAAAAGATAAATTATGATAATTCTAATATCAAGATGAATAAGTCCCTTTATAGGTATACTTCAAGAACCTTTATAGATACCCAACAAAGATATCACATAAATAAAAAAGCACTAATTGGCAGGACTGACAATACTCAAGTTAAGGATTTTATTCAAAATAATTTACCCTTTAAACCTGAATATAAAGAATATTCAAAATAGACTTTATTAGAAAAATATACCTTTGATATTGAGATTATCAAATTTAATAACAATGCTCTTGCAAATTTTTAACTAGATGGTCAACCCTAAAGAAAAGATTTTTGACTTATTAAGATTGTCTTGACAAGCACAGATTAAAGATTTATTAGATATTACGAACTTCAATTTGATACCAAAAGAAGTTGCAGAGCTAATTTTTTCATTTTGCTATATACGAGAAGCCAAGATAAACCATTATAATTATTCAAAACAAATAATTTATATCTTAGTCAATAAGACTAAGATAGTTAAACATTCATCATCCACAAGCTCTTCTTCCCTAATAAAGGAATCTACTAGTCAACATATTAAAATAAAAAAGGTTACTCTTGATAATATTTCTCTTAGACCTTATACTATACGTAAAATAATGGTATAGAGAAATGTATGATTGATAGTCTTCCAAAGAGTCATCCTATTGTTCAGGCACATTACAAGGTGATGAGAGATTTATATGCTCTAAAAAAACCAACACTTGTTATGTTGATTTTTCTAGGCTAATATAATATTAAACTTTGTATAAGGAGCTCATCCTCAAGCTCCTAGAGATTGGTATAGTTTTAGAACATTAAATGCTATATAATTGACTAGTCAAAGTTTATTAAGATATCATTACTTCCTAAATTGGATTCAAAAAGGGTTTAAGGATCATTATTTAAATAACCCCATAATAACCCCTAAAGATGCCTTGGTATTAAAGATAATATTTGTTGGTCTAGTTTTTCATAAAGATGAACGATATAATGCCTATCATTTCATTACTTTGGGAAAGACATAACATTTTACCATTATTGTGGATACTAAATTAAGAAAAGAATTTTCTAAATACACTGAAAATGATATCCATTATAAACCAAGAATTGACATTAACACTGTTATTTATGATATGGAGGTAACATCTAAGAAAGGATTTCAAGTCTATCTTGGAAAAAGCAAATTTTCTTCTCTAACTAAAGCTCTAGCCAAAAAGACACCTTTAACCATTAAAGGGAAGATAAAGTCCATTTAAAAATTATCATCTAAATAGCTGAAGATAAATATTTAAAATTAAAACTTAAAGGATTAAAAAGTGAAACTGATTTGATAGAAATTAAAAAATATAGTATATTATGAGAACATTCTTTTCCATGTAGAAAAACTTCAAAAACAAATCATGGATTGCAAAATATGATGGAAAAAAACTAATCAAATCTAGAGAATAAACCTAATAAAAACTATAAGGAAAAAAGACATTTGATCTGACTTTAAAAATGAAAATGCCTCTTAATTACAAATAACATGAAAAATTTTATACAAGCTTCTAATTCAAAATTTGACGAATTAAATATCCAGAGAGAAAATTTAAACTTAAAAACTTTAGCACATATAAAGCCTGATTTAATTAAACCTGAAATTTTACTGAAATCGTAATATTAGTGATATACCTAGTACTTTTGAAAATCCACCTCCTAGGTATCATCAGATAAAACGATCAAAGATGGATTATAATAAGTAAAACAAAAGATTAAAAAAAGTTACTTTAATAATCCATTACAATTTTGGATAAAAATAGAGAAGAAGCAAACTTAGAAATGATAAATAAACAAAAAATTATTAGAGTGATTGCTATGAAATATAATTTAAAAGATCAAAATGAATTTAGAAAATAGTTTCTTGAACTAGAAAATCTAAAGATAATTAGGCCTAGTAATTTCCCTTATTCTTCTCCAGCTTTTATGGTTAGAAGTCATGCAGAACTAATTAGAAATAAAGCTAGAAAGGTAGTTAATTAAATAAAAAACTAAATGATAATATAGTATTTGATGGATATTTCTAACCCCATAAAGTCAAGAAATAGTCTCTGTATCTCCATCAAAGATGCAGGCATAACTGCGTACATCTTACCCTCCCATACCCTGCTTATGCAAGAATTTGGGTATATTTGGTTTAGTTTTTAACCCCATAAAGAAACATTAATAAAGTTAATAAGAGGAAAACAAATCTTTTCTAAATTTGGTTGTAAGAATTTTGGCAGATAAAAATTAGCAAAGATAGTATTCCATATACTACTTTCTCTACTGCACAAGGTCATTAGGAATAGTTAGCGATGCCTTTTTGGTTTAAAAACAGCCCACAAATATTTTAAAGAAAAATGGATAATATCTTAAAGTATCATAATTTCATACATGTTTTTATGTGGATTATATTTTAATAGCTTTTAATAATATTGCTTAACATATTATACATGTCAAGAAATTTGTAGATTTATGTGAACAACATAGTTTAGCTCCCTCTAAAAAAAACCTAAGATATGTCAAAATAGAATTCCTTGGCATGGAGATAGATGGAGGAGAGTTAAAATTAAACCTCGTATCCTTGAAAAAAATCTCACAATTTCCTGATAAGTTAATAAGTCCAAAATTTTTTAGGAGGATTAAATTATGCTTTAAATTTTATTCAAAAACTAGCTGAGATAAAAAAAAAAACCTTTTCAAATGCTTTCGGATAAATCAAAAGATTTGAAGTTTTACTTTATTTAATTGAACAAGTAAAAAAATTAAGATTTTGTATACTACATTGCCAAAACTCTCTTTACCATCTAATGATGATGATTTAATTCTTAAAACTAATACTTCTGATTATGTATGTAGTAGGGTATTAAAAAAGATACTTTATGATAATTCTAATATCAAGATGAATGAGTCTTTTTGCTGTTATACTTTGGGAAGCTTTGTAGATACCTAACAAAGATATCACATAAATAAAAAGGTATTATTGGCAATAATAAAAAGCTGTCAAAATTTTTATCATTTTTTATCGTCTAAAAGATTTTTATTAAGAACTTATAATACTTAAGGCTTTTATTCAAGATAATTTACTTATTTAACCTAAAAATAAAAGATACATCAAAGGACATACTTTATTAACAAAATATACCATTAATGTTGAGATTATTAAATCTAGTACACAACGTTCTTACAGATTTTTAACTAGAGATGATTAACCTCAAAGAAGAGATGTTTGACTTTTTGGGATAGACTTGCCAAGCACAGATCAAAGATTTATTAGATATTGTGAACTTCAACTCAATACCAAAAAAAAGTTATAGAGCTACTTTTTTCGTTTTCAATATATGGCAAGCCAAGATAAACTACTATAATTATTTAGAACAAAAACTTTATAGCCTTATCAATAAGCTCTTCTTCCTCGATAAAGGAATCTACTAGTTAATAAGATTAAGCCAGAAAAGGCTACTCTTTATAATATTTCTATAAGCCTGATATTATACACAAAGTAATGATACCAATAAATGTCATGATTGATAGTCTTTTAAAGTGTCATCCTATTATATAGGCACATTACAGGGTAACGAGAGATTTATATACTTTACAAAATAGTGATGTTATATTCATTTTTTGGGATATATCCAAGGTTGAACTTTTTACTAGGAACTTATCCTCAAGCTATTAGAGATTAGTATGATTTTGGAATGATAAAGGCTATATATTTGATTAATCTACAGTTTTCTTAGATATCATTACTTTTCAAATAGATTCAAGAAGGGATTAAGGATTATCATGTAAATAATCTTATAATAACCCCTGAAGATACCTTAGTATTAAAGATATTATCTGTTAATCCAAATTTTTATGGAGATGAACTATGGCCCTATTTGGCAATCAATAGATTGCATTAGCTGTTAGATTCTATCAGCGGTTAGCTAACAGCTGATTTTGATTTGATCAGCGGATAGTATTAATTGTTTATTAAATATGTTTGGTAAAATTAGTTACTTAATATTAACTGTTTAAGTGTAAAATGATTTATGAGGACATCACGTTAAAAAAAGAATTTATAAAGTCATGATTAGATATTTAATCTTTCAAAAATTTAAAATTTTAACTCTAATAAAAAAACATAGAACATTCTTAAAAATTTTGTCACTATAACATATTTTTTATTTTGTAACTAAAAAACTTATTTCATTAGTAAAAAAACTCTCAAGTTTTGTAACTAAAAAACTTACTTCATTATAAAAAATTTATCACTGTAGAATACCTTTTTATTTATGCATGATTTTTAGTAAATTATCTATAATATCATTAACGCATAATTAGCATAATTCAAAAATTATGAAAGGAGACTATAGTTGGTTTTTTACCTATTAATTTTTGGCTGACCATCAAAAAAGTTCCTTTTATAGAGCCTTTAAATATCAGCTTATTAGGTTTAAATAAGCTAACCAATAAGTCATTCACCAAACATATTAATAGCTTTTTAAGATGGTCAAAAAGCGAACTTTTCGGTTGCGTTTGGATCTGCAATGCGGTGGAAATAAGTACTTATCTACCGTAGTTTTCAAATATAGTCACATATTTGGATCTGCGGGCAAAAAATCAGAGGTTGGAGGAAACTACGGTGCTACTACAGAAATCTATAAGCAGAAAGAGTGTGAAATTCTACTTTCCGTTAATAACTTTCTGATAATTATTATTTTCCATTATACCCTCAATTAATAGAAAGCAAGTTGAATGTATCGGCTTCTTCTTACTTTAATTTAATATTTTCTTATTTATAATTTGAATTTATATAACTAATAATATATTTTTATGAAATA
>JANZXR010000006.1:27575866-27588883 GCA_027575705.1 Erythroxylum echinodendron
TTTATTAAATAATTAATAAAAATATTTTTATATAATTAATAATAAATTGTATATAATTAATAAAAAATTAATAAAATTAATACAATTTTATTAATGAAAAAAATATATAAAAGTTATTTTTAAATTGTTTGTATATATCTCTATATAACAAATTATTTTTAAATATAAATCATACAGAATATAATATAATATAATATATTAAATAATTAATAATAATAATTTTATATAATTAATAATAAAATAATAAACTTTCTGCAATAACTATTTTAATATAAGGGGTATAATAGTCATTTATTATACGTTACATTCCATTCCATCCATCATCCAAACAACATTTCATTACATTATATCATGAACCCTTCCATCCCTCTCAAACAACGTATCACTATATTACATTCCATTCCATTATAAACCGTTCCCTTCCATTCCATTAATTAACATCCAACCAAACAGGCCCTAAAGGAATTAAAGATTCATATGAAATTTTTGTCTTGCCGTGAATTGTTGTAATAGGTACCTTGGTATAGCTACATGTCTCCGAGGCGGGTATACTGGATGGTCTGACTCTTTAGTCCTTTTTTTAGAAATTAAAAATTACATTAATAAATGATAATTAGGATCCATACATGGAAAATGACAAGGCTTAGAAGCAAAGAGGCGTATCCTATACCAGTTCCAAGTAATGAAATATTTGGTTAATACTAAGCCTGGATGGTTCGCTATCATTGCTTTATCAAACTAGGTTATGAATAGGTATCCTTCCTCCAAGTTGCATGTTGAATTTAGGAGGCAAACTAATTTCATCTTTGTCATGATGCATTTCCTTCTTATGCTACTTGACTGCATGCTTCAATTGCAGGGGAAGTTGGTGCAATCTTTGTCATCAGCTGCAAAGTTCTCCAAGATTTGCCTGTATTGTCACCATTTCCAATCCTTTTGGTTTGACAATTGGCAAAATAGTGGACCCTCTACAAAATGGAAGATTTATAGCTATTAAGGAGGGTTGTGAGGGTAGAGAACAAAGTGAGCAGGTTCATTAGAAGTAATCAATGGGCATGACCTTACGATAATAGTAGAAACTAAACATATATAATGGCTCAAATGCCAAGATGCCAGGAGGAGGAAGAGGATACCATTCTATGGATTGCTAACAGTTCGGAGAATTTTAACTTTAAGGCATGCAAAGGTGTACTACAGGTGGGTCAAAGCAATACGGTTAGATGGACAAACTTGGTCTGGGATCGAGACATCAAACCAACTCATTCCTTTATTCTTTGGTAGGGAATGACTGGAGGATTGCTCACTAAGGATCTATTGAAGTTCTCGATCAACTCACTGAGATGCAAGCTACGTGTAGCAGATATTGAAAGCTTGGAACATCTAATGATTGGATGCAGATTCACCAAGGAGATATGGACAAAAATTTAGTCAAAATTGAACATTAGTAGTGCAGCATCAACCTGGGAAGACACTATTAATTGGCATATGAGAATCAAAATCGAGAATCTGGCTAATTATAAAGCTGTTAAGATCAGCTAGAGCACACTGGTCTACAACATATGGAAGGAAAGGAATGACAGAATATTCAGACAAGCAAGCAGAAGCATCAACGAGATTTCTTAAGAAACTATTCTACAAATCAAGCTGAATTTAATAGCTAGAGGGGTAACAACCAGTCTATCCAATAATATGAGAACGAGATGGTCATTGGAATGAATCACCTTATATTTTTGGGTAGATAGGAGTAAGATCTTTTCTTTAATTTTTTTTGCAGCATCTGATATTTTATACTAACCTAGCATCGAAGCCTCATTGTAATGTACATTAATTGAGTAATGAAAACTTTTTAATTTAAAAAATAAAGATTTGCCTGTTATAGCGTTGCACTCCTTGTTAGATTGTTCTCTAACCATTTGGTGGACTCCTCCTGTAAGTGTTCACTTTTTCTCTTATTTTGAACCAACATCCAAGATATTATAAGAACTTTAGTAGATTGGTAGTTTTGGAAAACACATCCACTGAGATTTCCTTGAAATTCTTCTTATGTCATCCTATATTTTACCTTATGTAGTTTATTTCTCAAGAGATTAACAGTTTCCTTTAATTGGAGCTAATAGCATTCTTGGCTCCCTCCTATAGTGTACTCTTAATCAAGAATCTTCATTGTAGAAGTATGATTAGGGATTCCCTATGTTCTTACTATACTCAGTTGTAACTTATTAACCCTTGATTATGAATTTTTCTTTAATCTACTACATGGTCGCTTTAAGAATTACCTCTAGTGCTCTCACAACTTCTGAAACATCTAGTGTTGTTCTATCTATATTTTATAAATAGTTGTTCCCATACTAATGATAAATACAATCCTATCTCCTTTGTTTATTGTTTTGTCCAACTTTAACCATTCTAACATGTCCTTATAGATAAAGTGGTCGACAAAATCTGCAAGTGCACAGAATCGTTCCTTGTACTTACACATCAAATATTCCAAGGTTGTATCCCACAAGGATTAAAATAATCACTACTGAATTAATCCTAATTACATGAACTAAAATGTAATAAAATTAAAATATGATTGGATTAGAGCAAACAATAAATTGTGAAGAATGTAAATAAACAAGCAAGGTAAATCCGATGATTTAGATTGAGGGCTTTGGGGTTCACCAATTTAATAGAATGTTCGATGAATTATGGGATTGATTGAATGACAGGTTATAATAACAATTGCACAAATTCACTCATATTCTCTCTTAAGACATATAAGAATACCCAACTAGTTGGTTACTATCTCTCAATGATAAACCTAACTAGTCAAATTCATTAAGAACAAGCAACTATAAGTTATCATACTAGTTCAAGATATCTCTATCTCTAAATCTAATGTGTTTATCTTCTTAGTGCACAAATTATACTTCACCTCTCAGTCCATCATATGATTCCTAAGGTTGCATCTATGGTGATCAAGCATAGAAACAACAATGATGCTCAAGAAAGATAAATACAACCCAAAAACTTTCATTCAATACCAATCAATTCATAAAATATAAATCAATCTCTAAAATATACTACATCCCTAACTCTAATTGTGGTTTAGTCCCAGCATATGATAGAAGAATCCAAATACATAAAAACAATCAACATTCAAGACAGGGTAGAGAGAGAAGATATAGAGAGAAGACTAAACAAGCTTGCTTCCAATCTTGATTCAATCCTCCTTCTTCCTCTTCTTTTCCTCTTTTGGCTGCCTCCCTTAGGGCCTGTTTGGTTGGATGCTAATTAATGGAACGGAAGGGAACGGAAGAGAACGGAAGAGAACGGTTTATAATGGAATGAAATGTAATATAGTGATACGTTGTTTGGGAGGGATGGAAGGGTTCACAATGTAATGTAATGAAATGTTGTTCGGATGATGGATGGAATGGAATGTAATGTATAATAAATGACTATTATACCCCCTATATTAAAATGGTTATTACAGAAAGTTTATTATTTTATTATTAATTATATATAATTTATTATTAATTATATAAAAATATTATTATTATTTATTTAATAAATTATATCATATTATATTATCTTATATTTTATTCTATATGATTTATATTTAAAAATAATTTATTTATATTGAGATATATACAAACAATTAAAGAATAATTTTTTATATATTTTTTCATTAATAAAAATTTTATTAATTTTTTATTAATTATATACAATTTATTATTAATTATATAAAAATATTTTATTAATTATTTAATATATTTTATTTTATTTTATTTTATTCTATGTAATTTATATATAAAAATAATTTATTTATTTTTTATTTATAAAGAAATATATATTAACAATTAAAGAATAATTTTTAATATATTTTCGATTTTTATTGATAAAATTTTTAATAATTTTTTATTTTATAATTAATTATATACAATTTATAATTAATTATATAAAAATATTGTTATTTATTATTTAATATATTTTATTTTATTTTATTTTATATATTAATTCTATTTAATGTAATATTATGACTTGGTCATAGTTGGCATCACAAAAATTATTGAGAGTATATTAAGTAGTATACATTTATTAGTTTATGTTCCATCCTAAATCTTCCGAATTGGAAGTTTCTTATTTTCACTGTTTAGGATAGAATGGAACGTAACATGAAACCCTCCGCTTCCATCCTATTCTATTCCATTCCATTATGAAACCTTCAACCAAACGATAAAAACGTGTTACATTCCATCCCTTTCCATCCTCAACCCCTCAACCAAACAGAGCCTTAGTCAATAAGCTGAAAAACAGCTTATCAGCTATATTTTCCTATATGATAACTATCATTTTATTACTTTAAGAAGGTAGAACACTTTGTCGTTAATGTGGATACTAACTTAAGAAAAAATGACATGTGAACTGTTATTTATGGCATGAAGATAACGTTTGGGAAAGGATTTTCAACTTGTAACAAAAAAGGAATTTTTTTCTTTAATAATAGCTCTAACAAGAAAACCTTTAGAAGCTGAAAAAATGAATATTCAAAATATATGAATATATCAAATTTCATAATGTATAGAAAATTTTTGACTATTAGTAATTTTAATTTTCATAAAAAATTGATCAGTAATAGCTTAATTTGTAACATAATATTGGGGAGAAAAGCATATTTATTAATTATCAAGGCACTGAAACTTATAAAATCAATTAAAAAAACTTTTTAATGTCATATTACAAGAAACGTTAGTATAATTTACCTTACAACTATAGATACGCATTTTCATTCTCAAAAAAAAATGTAGGCATCTTTGTCAAACTTTTCTCTGTACAAATATACCTGAAAGGCGTGAAAAGTAAAAATCCTTTTGTATTTTGCAAGACATGGGATTAAGTAGCTCTTATTAATGAACCTTTACAAAGATTAGATTAGATTAGAAATAGAATTATATGTATCGCTTATCTCATATACTTGAAAAAATTACATAAAAAACTAAATTTAAAAAATATGATTATGTCAAAGGAATCACAAGCTTCAAATAAAATTTGAATTATATGTCAATGCATATTAATAAATCTGTCTTACCGAATTAGATTTGAACATATGATCTCTTAATCCTTAAAAAAGAACACGTTTACTGGTTGCTCTCGTCACCTTTGGAATCATAATCCTCTGATTCAACTCAATAACTGTTTGCCAACACAGTCACTCTGATGGGCTTTCATAAGGCTGTTCCATTACAAAATCAGGATTTTCTTAAGGTCGAAGCCTATAAAACCAATTGCCGTAACAACTAACAAAGATCAAACTCTTACCGCAAAACACGGAACCAGAGCAAAAGATGATGTGAACTTTACCACGTAAATAAACTTGCCATCACTTTGGGTTCAAACTGATGATTAAACTACGCTTGTATAGTCTACACTTTACATATTGCGTTTCTAGCGAAGGAAAGGTCCAAGGGCTTGATTGGGAGCTCATCACTATTCTATTCTAGTGAACTCGTAAACGCTCCCAACATCACATAACATTGGATTCCAACTCTGCAAGCCTTTTGTTAGATCTTGTGGAGTTTAAGCTGCGGTATGAATATGAATATAATTCTTGACTTGAATCTCCAAGAAAAGATGAGGATAGAACTCAAATAGCCAGAAAAAGCATAAAAGGATAGCTGCAGGAAATTGCTTACGCAAATTATGTGTCACATTCAATTATAGGGACTGCAGCACCAAATTGCCAACACAGGGAAAGCAAGAAAACAAGGCTACTCCACAGAGAAGAAAAGACAAGGACAATGATTTCTTTTCCAGCCACAGGAACTACTGAAAAGACAAAGTCAACAATGGACAGTGTAGGTGCAGCAGACAAAACACTCCCTATTCAATATGTAAGCCTCATGCTTGATGGATACTATTTGCTGACAAAGTTGGATAATACAATAATTGCGCCTTATCTCAAAATTCTCAACCTCAGATTTCTATTCTAGCCTTTGTTCATCATCCAAGAGAAAGTTTGCAGTTCCCACAACCGGGAACTTCACCTTGCCACTTTCTGTCTGAATCTTCATGCCAGGAAACTAGTGCAAAAGATCAGACTCACTGAAGAACATAAACGAGTCCACCCAACAGGGGCGAATAATTAGACATCATAACAAAAGTGAGCACAAAACATTCTGACAGCACAAGAAATAACGTATCATGAACTTATTGGAAGCTTTAGTACAAAGGAGTAGTCTGCTGGAAGTAAAAATGTTGAAACAGAAGGCTATGTTTACCTGTGCTTCATACGTAATAAACTAACTGTTCTTCTTAAAAGCAATGACATCTGCTACACCTAGCCAGTGTAACATCATAAGTACCCATTGCCATATTACAACTTGACGTATTAATAATCTTGTTTTCCAGAATTCAGGGAACCATTCTTTTTTTTCCCTTTCTAATGAGAGAATTCAGGGAGATCTTAACTTGTACCCTTCAACACAGACATCCACCTTATTCAAACAAACTGTCTTGCAGAACTTTTACTACAGAAAATATATATATATATATATATATAAAAGACTTACCAAAGAAATCAGTTGACAGAAATGGAGCCAGAATTATCCAAGGTCCAAAATCCACATTAACTTCTTTCTAACGAAGCTTATTTGATAATTTCAGACATTGTCATCTCAAATGAACAGATACACATTATGTTATATATAATGAATGCCAATCTCTATGAGGCTTGGGAATGTCAACTGCTACTTAGCTTAAACAGATTAAACTCATTTAGTTGTTGATAAAAATAAAATTCCAAGTCATTTTGATAAGAGAACATCAATTATTTTATTAGGCGTGTATCCGAAACCGTCTCAACTATGAGTTGCTGTGAGAACGGAAATCAAATATCAAATCCAACCTAAAAGATGGCCGCTGCTCCTATCTACCATTCTACTGAAGGGTAGAATCACAGCATTCTCTAAATCACTTGCAAGTGCGTAAGTGTTGAAAGCAGAAGAAGACAGGACATGAATGCGAGGGATCACACATGCAGATTGCCCTTTTAAGAATAAGTTATATGAAAAATGGAGATTTGGATCGTTCAAAAAGATAAAAATCAAGCAATAAGGACATGCAAATAATAACTAAGCCAAATATGGCTGGAGTTGAGAAGCCAAACGCTGCAAGGAAATTCATGTAATAGATAGCAGAAGATGGCAATCAACAGCCCATCTAGTGAGCTATCCTTTGATGATCAAAAAGCCTCAGTATATCTAGATAGAAACTGGACAAGTATGACCACTGAACTCTGTTTCCAATCCCACAAACAAATTTATCATCACTTCATCAGGCCAACAGAACGACAGACAAGATGCCTTACACAATATCTAAACATCTCAACTTAATATGAAGATAAGCCCAAAGCTAAGCTAGTTGGCTGCGAGCAATTCCACCTGCATATTTTCGCCAAAAACAACCAGTTAAATAACCCAACATATCTTCACAAAACCAAAAACGTCAAGAACAAAGAGTAAATGTGAGTGTGTGTGTGAGAGAGAGAGACACACAGAGACCCAAAAGCACCTGTATATAAAGGCTTTATGGACGAAATAGAGGGGAAGCAAGTGGTAAAACGCAAATCCAGTCAATCTCATCAGGTATCTCTTTTTTCTTTTTTTCCTCTAATATTTATCAAAACCAATTATACTACAGAAAAAACCATTACAGAAGTCACTCTTCAACCACTCTCAAATCTCTACATCATCAACGCTCATCTACTACTGTTCAGATCCTTGAGAATCATCTTTAGTAGTATTTTGGTGCTGCTGCTGCACTCTACCCTGTCCCATCTGCTGATAAATCTGGCTAAAAGCCTGAGCAGGCAACACCCCAATATGACCATCCTGTGACAATCCAAGCTCCAAACCAGGCAACTGCTGGCTAGTCCCTCCCAAAATTGAGGTAAAACTCATAGGACCCATATTATTTCCCGGCAAGTCAAACCCAGGAAACCCAATTTTTGGCACAATAAAATTAGACGAATTCTCACTCCCCAAATTGGTTGTTGATGGACCAGTGGTAGATGATGACTGGAACCCAAAGTTACCAATTTGGGGCCATAAACCTTGATGCGGTCTAACAATATTGGCACCAACCATCGCCCAACTGGTCCTACTACCACCGGACCCACTCAATTCATCAAATTTATGATGTAAACCAGCTGATAGGGAGGTGGGTTGGTGAGAAGAAACAGAACCAGCGGCTGCCAAGGCAGAAGCAGGTATGGTCCCAGTCCCTGTTGCTGTGATAATAGAAGGTTCAGCTTGTTGCAAAAGCCACTGGATGGTTTCCCCATCAGATTTGTGACCCAATTCTCTGGTCAACTGAAAGATTCTAGCTGCACAAAGAGCAGGCATCCTAATCCTCCGGCCCCTACCTTCAACCTTTGTGTGTCTGTCTTTGTTAGAACTTCTTTTAGGTGCCAAGTGCTTCTTTTGTTCTTCCTTGTCTGCAATAAGTATCTGGAAGTCTTTGATTTCAGCTGCCTTGTTGCTGTCTCCCATGTGATGTTGTGAAGACTGGGTCAAGAAGTTGGATACTTGTTGTTGGTCTTCATGTGGTGGTTGTGGCGGTGGCGGTGGCACTGGTGGGTTTGTGGAGTTAGAAGCGCCCTTGGGATCCATGTAAAAGAACGAAAGCTGGAAGCTTTGTGTGTAAATGTGTGTATGTGCGTATGGTCGCTCTTTGATTGAAGAAACTGGACCTGAGACTCAGAGAGAAGGCACAAGTCAGTCCTGCACAAAACACCAATCGATAAGTTTTTAACTGTTCCTTCTTTTTTTCTTTTTGAAAAAAGTTTTTAACTGTTCTGGTAAAATAATAAAAATTAAAAAAAAAAAGACAAAGGTAAAAGAAGGTAAGGTAATGGTCAATTGAATATTAGTTATTTAGTTTTGATTTTAAGAATTTTGGGGAAGTAACTTAACTTCTACTCTTCCTCTTGCACGTTAATGTTATAATTGAAACAAACAGCAAAAACATATGATTCTCTTGTCTTGCAACTTGCAAGCGAATCAATTGACTGTCCATGTGGAAGCTTAAGCTCTGGACGTCTGGCTCCTGCCCTCTCAATCAATCATGTGTTTTCTTCTAACCCACTCTTGCTTTAGATAATGCTTTTTAATTCTGATAATGGACCAGAAGATGCTTCACCAAAATCAAAATACGTGCTCCCTTGGGATTTCTCTTTTCCCTTCTAATTTTCTCAAAACAAATCAATATTGGAATCAACTAGCTACTAATTTTACTATTCTAATTAGGACAACAAGAGTATTGTTTAGCTGACTGAAATCATAATCATATCAGTTTCACTAAATTAGCATGCACGTTGAGGTAGAGGGAGAGGAGTAAGAGGCCATGAAAAGATAAAGAGAGTTTCACCTTGAAAAGAGTTGCTGATGTAAGATAACTAAAGATGAGTATACACTATACACCATTGGTGAAGTAGGTTTAGGTTGCTGCGACATTTCTACAAACAAAACCCGAAACCTTCCCAACCGATACTGATAGGGTTAACGGTGTAGGACGATACATCTTGCTCCGAAGACCGAATAGAATGTCATTCGGTGAACCAAGTTAACGTTCCTCCACGAACATTTTCTTTTCCAAGTTAACGGCATATTCTGATATTACATCTTGTTTTCAAAATTTTACATAATTACTAAAATTGAAACGGTATAATTAAATTTACAATGTTACCTTTCATTAGTTAAATCTTTATAAATAAAAGTGTTTAAGACTAAAGCATGAAATTTCAGAAAATAAATAAATAAAACTAAAATCCCCATAAAGATCGATGTGAACAAGAAATTAGGCAACATTAAAAACTTTTAATCATCTCAGGGTAAATGGGAAACTACTAGAACCAAATGACCAACTCAATTGCGACAAATTATAAATCGTTGTTCTCTTGTGTCTCCACCATCACTTCTCAAACAAAGATCCTTCTCTTCACTTATGGGGCGGGATGTCATGGCAGGCAATGATGGTTCAGCTTCGAGAGCAAATCTGCATTTGGGACACCTGAACAGTTCAACATAGTTATATAGATATGTACAACATCCAATAAACAGTGCAGTTCAGTCAACGTAAAAGTAATCACTGCCATAGGACTCTTGCCTCGGGCTCAGCCACCCAATGAAGGCCTGAAATCCATGCAGATGGGTGGACTAATCCTGAAAATAGAAAGTATAGCTGATGGTATTGTCCAAATTCCATCACCGCATATTAAACCTGAAGCAACTGCCGCCGCAAAATCCTCTGCGTCCTTACTGTTCATCATCTCCCATACAAACAATATCACTGTCCCCACAAACATGTCGATGGCAAAGTAAGCTCCAATGTAGAATGGGACTGCCATAGCCATTGGAATTGGTATAAACCGTGAAATCCTTACAGGAGTCACATCCCTCAGGAGATTTAAAACAATAGCACCCACAAAAAATCCACAACATAAGGCTAGACAATGTTTGGGGAGCTCCGAGAAGCCTTCAACACCTAAGATGGCCATTTCCCTGAATATTACAGCATATGGAGCTTTGTATGGACCATCTGGCGCTCCAATATCAAATGCGGTCCAAAATAACCAAAATGTAAGTGGGGCAATAACACAACCCATTGCTGTTCCAACCAACTGGCTAACAAACATAGACTTGGCAGAAGATAGAGTGAGGTATCCGGTCTTGAAATCCTGCATAAGATCAGCTGCAGTTGAGACAATGGACATCATGACACCACAAGCTGCTAACCCAGCTATAACTCCACCATTAGTTCCAACCAAAGAAGCAATAATGAAAAGGCCAATCTTCCCATAGGTTGATGTCAGGTTCCAGTCAGTTAGCCCAGTGCCATAGGAGTTGCAGAAGGCAAGAGCAGGGGCGATAATATATGAACAGAGAACAAAGTACCATTTGAGTGGGGGGAAAATGCGTGGAATTGTAGCTGTTGATATTGCAGCCAGAACAACATATCCAGAAGCTGCAAACAAGGTTGGTATCCTATCTTTCAAAAACACCGTATCCCTTTTCCTCTGCTCCAATAGTAACTTGGATGTCTCAATATCTGTTAAGGTCCCCATCAAAAGCATAACATTGAGAATATTGCTTTCAGCAGTGAAATAGGACAACTAATATGCATCCACTAATCCTTACACAACTTAAATATCAAGATAACATACATGACGTACTAGGATGACATTTTTCATATGTAGCTCTAATCTGTAAATCTTGTCCATGAAAAAAATCAACCACTACCATGTAAACAGCAGGAAAAATTGTTCTTCTCATAGTTAAGGAATTAAGAATTTAAGATCAGATAAACTCCCTGCATGAATGTGCATAGACATAACACAAAATTCACTATGACTGTAGGCATCATAACTGGCAAAGATGACCATAAAATTTTCACAAATAGAAAGATCAAATTTCAGCAAAGTCGTATGTTCTTAGACGAAATAAATCATATTTAACATTTAACCTTGTCAAATCCAGATGAGTTGAATCAACAAAATGAGTGTCCTTTTCTTTCTAGAAAGATCTTTAACTAAAGTCCAGTTGAGAGTTTCTTTCCCGATGTAATTTTGATATAAGATCCACAAGGCAATTACAATTCAACTCTTCAAGTTGCTAATCCTAATGAATTCTGCTGCCAAGATTCGCTACGTATATTTTAAACCAAAATCAATACTTAACGTATGTTGCACAAAATTGTTGAACCTTCCTGCTTGTCTTTTCAGGATGTAGCTGGTTCTCAAATTACATTCAATAGGTTGCGACTCCGATTCTTAAAACACAGTTGAGGTTGAACAATTCCTGTCAGTAGGGTGGCATGAGCTTAATAGCTCAAATAGCCAACATAAATGTCCAGATATTAAAATCATAGTAACAAAGCTTTCTTTTGTCCATACAAAATCATCACCTTGATTGTCTCCCACAATGGGCAGCTTGCTATCTGCATTGCTTTTATTGCAGATTTCCTTAACACTTACGGAAATTATCTTTACCAGATTATAAAGACCATCACCAAGGATAAGTGCAATAGCTATAAAGACCTGCAAACAGCATAGTGCAAAGAAACAGCTCAGCAATCACGTAAGAAATGGCAATTGACATTTATTGAGGCACCAAGTCATAAACATATTTTTAAACCAATAAGGGAGAAAGATGTAACTGTTGGCATAGATTCAGAAGTCTAATGTGATATTAGACACTTACATTCTTTCCTGATGGGATAATTAGAAGAAAACTTTTCAATTACCCAGATTTGGCGAGGAGAAAGAATCATTGTTTTCTCTCTTTTAAGGGGGCAACATAGTGAAAAATGCTTTCTTTGTTTTGGTATTCATCATCTAAAAGCTGAGGTTACGAATGTTAAATCAGATAATTCACCATGCCTTATATCCATAGAGACCCTTAAAATCACTGCCACCAAGGCCAGCTGGATACCACTCCCCAGCATGTTTGGAAATGAATGGCCAGAGAAAACCCCAGGAGATGATAGCTCCGAGAAGAACTGAACAGTTGACTATGTGAGGACAAATAAGACCACATCCCACATAGGTTGGACTAAAGTCGAAATAAAACCTGCACAAGAGAAATCATTGAGGCAGAGGAATCATCATAAAAAGAAGATGAAAGGCAATGGCACAGATGATATGATGCAGAAATAAGATGGATCTATGAATTCAAAACAAAGTAGCACAATGAAATAACTGGACACATTCATTATCTAAAACAGACATTTGCATGAAGCATGTTTTGATTGATTAGTTTAACTTCTTTTCATAGTAATCAACTCATTGGTATAACTAATTTTCATATATGGAATTTCATTGATCTACCAAGATCAAAAACCAAAGAAAATACGCAGTTAGGAGAAACAGAAACACTATTGGTTATTGTGCAACTGATAACATGTTACTATGAGAAAACATGGCAAAATGAAGTTTGATCTGTGGGCCAAAAGCACTAACATGTTACTATGAGAACA
>JANZXR010000006.1:27633957-27684186 GCA_027575705.1 Erythroxylum echinodendron
TCTACCTGAAAAAGTGCTTTTTTAAAAAGCTCCAAATTTGAGCTTTTGAAAAAGCTGTATTTTAGCTTTTAAAAAAGTTATTTCTACTCCAAAAGTACTTTTGAAGTTTACAGTTAAACACTCATTTTTTTCTTAAAATAGCTTTTGCGGTGGAAAAAAGTACTTTTTTATTTACCAAAAGCTGAACCAAACGCACTCTAAGCATCCTCACCTCCATTGGAGTGACCTGATGATGAAGAATTGAGATGAAAATAAGCCTATAGTAATTCAAATGGAGCAAAGAAACTGGAAAGGTTGAGTTGCATTCATGTGAATGTTGTCAGTAGCTTTTGATTTGTTGAAATGTGTTGGATATTTAATGTTCCTTTCAAAATGAATTACTGTCATTTGCCTGCATGAACAGATGTTTGTAAAGCAAAAAAAAAAAAAAATTCTGAGATAGTATCTTTGTGATGATATTCAAGAATCCAACAACAGGAAATGACAATAACATTTAGGAATATTTGTGGAGTTCATAGCCAACGTTCTCAGATAATAGCTTAATATAATATAGTTTGAGCTCCAAGGTAGTACTTAGTGTGCTTTCTGCACCAATTTAAGAACTCCCTTAATCCCATATCTTCCTGCTTCAGATCGACATAAGATCATGTGACTCAGTAGTCTGTGGGGCTCACTTGAGTGAGCACTAATGTAGCTTAATGAGTTTTTCAGTGTAAACAACAAACTTCAGTTGCTGAACTTGTATTTCTGGTTTCGTTTGGGTTTCTGTAGTGAGTCGAACCATGAAGCAAGTGAATGCAATCAAAAGGAAGATTCTTTTACTTATACAATTGCCATTCATGCATTAGGTACAGCATATCTAACTATTGTTACTCTTACTAGAACTCAAAAATTTTTGCCTCTCAGAGCCTCTTCTTGGTCCAAACCTAAGGAAATCAAAATACCAAACTGTTGCATTATTACTGCAATATCATTTATGTTTCTAATGGACACAGTATAGTTACTGCAAAATCGTTCAAAATCCTTAAATCCTTAAATTCTGCTTCTAATGTGCTTCCTATCATTTATGTTTCTTTAATACATTTGTTAGACTTGAATGATTGAAGCCTACAACAATTACGAGGTTTTGCAGGATGTTTTGTTGGTGAGAATATGATTTTTGGGTGATTTGTTGGTGGAAATATGATTGCTGTTTATTGTTATTAGGAATAATAGGTTTTCCTTATCAAAGGGAAAGGGGAGAGAGAATTGTGAATTCAGCATAATTGATTGATTTTTGACATAGGATGTGCTGCTGTGTGGGGTTTATGCCCGAAGAGAAGCTGTTTATGGTAACATTGTCCATGCAAGAAGAGTCTTTGATATGGCGTTGTCATCTGTTGAAGGGCTTCCTCAGGTAATATGACCATCTTTTCACAAGAAACGCACGCTTTAGGTGTATGAACTTGCATTATTTCTTCAAGAGATGCTCCATTTTCTCTGAAATTGTTATTCTCCTTTGGTTTGTATTTGCATATCGTTAATTTGTGCTCATTGTTCTGTTGGTTTCTCCAAGCGAAGAACTAAGATTTTCATAGCAAATTCTGCAGGAGCATTTTTTTCTCCCTTTACCATGAGGTTACTGGGTATATCGGGAACTTTTGCTGAGGACTTATTAAATTCTTAAGTTGCTTTGAGATTTTTCTGATGTAGTACAAGGCCTATCATTTGAAATTTAGAGCAAAAGTATGCAATGTAATTGGGAAAGAACAAAATTAAAGGGACAACAGAATAAGAATGAAATAAGAAGCAAGAAAGAAGAAAAGACAAACAAGTAAAGGCATGAAAGAGAACAGAATAGAAGCAAAATATAAAAGAATAGGAGAGAATTCAAGGGGCAAGGAACTAAAGTCTATATCAATCGCCAAAATCAAATTCATATCAGCCTATCTAATATTGAAGCCAATTCTTGAAGTTCTAATAGTTTAAGGCCAATTCTAAACTAACAACTAGTAAATAGAAATTGGGTAAATTATTTAGAGAAAAATCTGAACTCTGCAAGAATTTTGTCTTGTAGCCTGAACTTTATGTCATATCAATTTAACACAGAAACTTCCAGAATTTTTCAATAATAGTTCCATCATCAATTTTCAGATAAAATTGTCATTAGATAGGCAAACATTGTCATATGTTAAGTCACTTTTGACATATCAAGTTAAGCGTATATGTCATTGAAAAAAATCTAAATAACCTATTCACTCCATAAAAAGTTTTTAAGTTCCCTTCTAATCTTGTAAATATTTAATGTTGTGATTGAGGAAATCTTCTTATTTTTGTGATTTTCTGTCAAATCTTGAGTAAGTTGGTCCTTGTAGCATCAGATTTAACATCACTGTGTTCTGTTTATTTTGCAGGAACTGCGGTCTAATGCTTCACTTCTGTACTTCTGGTATGCTGAGGCTGAACTTGACAACAGTTCTAGAAATATTGAAGAATCATCCTATCGAGCACTACATATTCTTTCGTACTTGGGAAGTGGAACAAAATACAGCCCTTTTGAATGTAAACCATCAAGCCTGCAATTGCTGAGAGCACACCAAGGTTTTAAAGAGAGAATGAAAACTATCCGACTATCTTGGATGCGTGGTATCATAGATGATCAATCTATTGCTCTAACTTGCTCAGCAGCTTTGTTTGAAGAGTTGACATCCGGATGGCTGGCGGGTACTGAAGTTTTGGATGATGCTTTCAGTATGGTGCTTCCAGGTTGCTTACAATTCCCCTGCTTGCTTTAGTGTTTCTTTTAATATCCTACAGACTTATTGTATTCTGCTCCTGGATAATGTGTGGCATGCTTACTAGAAAGTAATGCCGTATTTGCAAATTGTTTGAGAAAGGTTTTTTGTATCTATAATCATTGTAACCTGGATGATCCAAACCTAAACAAGGGGCCTGAAGTATACAGAAAATATTAATATGGGTTTAAGGGTCTAGGTATACCTTTACAGAATAGTTCAGAAAGGGGTGATCTTATTGTTTTTGGAAGAGGATTTGAACTGCTACCCTTTTTGGATGTATAGACTGTTGTTGGTTTTGTATGGATTTGATAATAGGATAGATTAATTGTTTAGGTAAACAGATATGTCCATAAAAAGGGGATGGTAAAGGTATGAAGTAGTTGTTTGTATATTGTATGCACACACATGAAAGAGAGGAGTAGCCTTTAGGATTATAGAATTGTGTTTACCTTCTGTGTTTTTTTAATAAGTTGACGGTTGAGACCACATTAGTCCCCGTCTTTTCAATCATGTAGTAATGAAGCTCCTCATGTTTGAGATAGAGCAAGTGTATCACATGTAAACATTGAAAATCAGAGGCCAAATTTATTTGGTTCCATTGTTTCTTTTATTTAATAAACATTTGGCGAGAGGATTTGATGAGGTTTTCTAGGTTGCTTGTACAGGAAATGGGGTTTCACAATTATTCTTGAATCATGTTAATGTTTATTATTTTGATTGACGTTTTTCAAAAACTGCAGAAAGAAGGAGCCAAAGTTACCAACTTGAGTTTCTCTTGAACTACCAGATGAGGATGCTTTTAAGGCATCATAAGCAATCAAGTTTGTCAAAATTTTGGCAGTCCATTGTGCAAGGGCTGCAAATTTATCCTTCCAGCTCTGAGCTTTTTAGTTCTTTAATGGAGATTGGCTATCTTTACACAACAACTAATAAGTTGCGGATGATGATAGATAATTACTGTCACAAGTAAGATACTTTCCTTTGCTTCTCTGGCTTTGCACCTGCATGTAGTTTAGCAGTCATAGGAAATATATTAGGTTTCATGCCAAGGTTTTTTTAATGGATAGATGACATTCTATGATGCGTAAATTTTGGAGGAATTGAAATCTGTGGCTTTAATTTCAATTTTCCTTTTACGAATGTCTTAGCCTGGCTTGCTCTTGTAGCTGGGATGTGAGATAATTCCATGCGAAGTGTGAATGCTCCTTTTACATTTATCTTTGACCACAAAGTTTTACAACCTATTTCTATGACAAACAATTCATGATTTGCCCTTGACTTGACATGACATGGACTGCAGCACCACAACAATGAAGCCTATGTGTCATCTTGAATAGTTTACATGTCCTAATGATGGCACACATGGATTCCTCTCGTTGGTTGCCAAAGTATAGAAGCCTCTATGGAAAAGAATTTATGAGCCATTCGGAGATGATGGTTGAATAATAGTGGGAGAACTTCATTATTTAATTTATTAAGCATCCATATATTACATCTCCTTAATTTTGTCTTATTCATGTTGGTTTTATGGTTTGCTTTTGTTATCATCATTTGCTTCTGTATTGAGGATGATAAATCCATGACATTGATATTCTCAGGAAGCCATCTGTTGTTGTGTGGCTTTTTGCATTGTCATTTGAGATGAGCAGAGGAGGCTCCCAGCACAGAATCCATGGGTTGTTTGAAAGGGCATTGGCAAATGACAGGTTGCATAAGTCAGTTTTACTCTGGCGCTTATACATTGCCTATGAAATTGATGTAGCACATGATCCATCTGTAGCCAGGCGCATTTTTTTTCGAGCTATACATGCGTGTTCATGGTAAACTTTTTCCCTTTGATTAAAAGGTTGTTTGTATCTATAGCTTCTTGGTTTCTTTTTGTCTTCTTCTTTTTATTTATAAGTCAGTAATCCTTGAAATTGCCTTATCATATTGGATTAACAAACAGGCATGAACATACCTTTACTTGGCAACTTTATACTAGAATGGTGTAAGTAAGAGCTGTTTTGCCATATATCTATTCCTACATATATACATGAATAGGAGATACCGAAAACTAGGATAGAGAATCTGTAGAGAAACAGAAATAATCCTAAGATAATGCTAATCCCTAAGATAATGTTATCTAATCAAGATAATCTGATTACAATCAGATTATCACAATATTATGTGATAATATCATATATTGACCACACTCGCTCTCAAGTTGGATCATAGATATCAATCATGTCTAACTTGCCAATTCATTCTTCAAATACTTGTCTTTGAAGTCCTTTGGTAAATACATCTGCTGTCTGCTTCTTCGTTGGCACATAAGTTAGGCATATTGTTCCATCTTCTATCTTTTCCTTGATAAAATATCGATCAACTTCAACTTGTTTTGTTCTCTCATGGTGGACTGGATTGTATGCCATGCTTAGGGCTGCCTTGTTATCACAATAATGCTTTATAGGTGACTCAAAATTGATTTCCAATTCTATCAGCACTATTTTTAACCAGAGACAAATTCCTTTTGCAACTGCTCCAAGTTTAGCTTCTGCATTACTCTTGGCTACCACCTTTTTGCTTCTTACTTTGCCACGTGACCAAATTTTCCCACACAAAGGTGCAATATCCAGTGGCTGATCGTCTATCCTGCTCTGAATTTGCCCAATCTGAATCAGTATATATTTCAATTGTTCTTTGATCTCCCTTTTTGAATAATAATCCTTTCCCAAAAGTGCCCTTAAGATCTTATAAGCTGCCTCAAAATGCTTACTCTTTGGTGCATGCATGTAGCAACTTACAACACTTAAAAGGAAAGCAATATCTGGTCTAGTATGAGACAAATAAATTAGCCTTCCCACTAGTGTCTGGTATTCTTTACGGTTAACCAGTTTATCGTCTTCATCTTCAAACTTTGTACTTTCAATGGGGTTGGTGCTTGGTTTACATCCTAACATTCTAGTCTCCTTCAAGAGATCAAGAATGTACTTTCTTTGTGAGATGTAGATCCCTTTCTTTGATCTAGCTACTTCCATGCCTACGAAGTACTTCATTTCTCCTAAGTCTTTAACTCCAAACTCTTTCCTCAAAACTGACTTGCGTCTTTTAATTTCCTTTGCATCATCACCAGTCACAACAATATCATCTTCATACACAATCAAAACGGTCTTCTTACCTTCTCTAATTCTGAAGAACATTGTATGATCTGACTGAGCTTATGTGTATACTTCTGTTTTTAGGACTTTGGCAAATCTTTCAAACCAAGCTCGCGGGGATTGTTTCAACCCATATAGGGATTTTCTTAGTTTGCATACTTTGATTCCTCCTCCTTCCTTATCAAACCCTAGAGAAAGTTTCATATATACTTCTTCCTTCAGTTTGCCATTCAAGAAGGCATTTTTAATGTCAAGTTGTTGCAGAGGCCAATCGAAGTTAGCAGCTATAGATATCAATAGTCTGATAGTGTTTAATTTGGCCACAGGTGCAAATGTCTCCTTGTAGTCCATCCTATAGGTCTGAGTATAGCCCTTTGCTACCAATCTCGCTTTATACCTCTCAATGGAACCTCAGTACTATATTTGACCATGAATATCCACCTACACCCCACGGGTTTCTTCCCTTTTGGTAGATAAACTTCTTCCCATGTTTCATTTTTTTCAAGTGCTCTTATTTCTTCAAAAACTGCTTCTCTCGATTTTGGAACTTTAAGAGCTTCTTGGATATTATTGGGAATGTCAATTTTGTTCAGATTAGCAATAAATGCTCTATATTGAGAAGATAGAGCATCATATGAGACAAACCTCTCAATCGGATGCATGGTACATGACCTAGATTTCCTCCGTAAAGTGATTGGCAGTTCTAGATTTGTATTGTCTTCTTGTTCCTTTGTATCACTACTTTGAGCTTCTTCGGCAGGAACCTGCATTGGTTCGGAGATTGGTATAGCTTCAGGGACAGGGAGTGTACTACTTGCTTTCTTTTTCCGATAGTACACTTTGAATGTATTGTCAGGCATGGCTACTTCTGTATCAGAATTTGTCTCTATAGGAGATGCATTGGACATAGGTGTTAGTATAGGTTCAGGAATGTACAAGGAGGTTCTGGAACAGATGTACATGTAGCAATTTTGCATATCATCATCTATTTCTCACACGTTGCATATATGGACAATCTGTTTGAGGCAAATCTGTAAGGTGGAAGCAGTTGTCTGCAAGTCAAATTAGAATTTTCTCAAATTTAAGTTTTATTACTCCTGAGTTTGATTATCCTGATTGGTCATTCCTATAATAGGGAGCAAAATTTCAGGTTCAAACCTTGTAGTTTGCTGACCTTAATGACCTAACCTTCTTATTATACATTTCTTTTTTTCAGCTGGACTTTTTCAAATATATGCCTGTAAAGTTGCAAGTAGACATGGGTAGCAACCAGAAAACCATCCTTCTCAGATCACCTGAATAAATTCCATTCATTTTATATTTTATTTCTTTTTAGTTTTCCAGATGAGTAAGCATTCTTTGTAGTTAGTTACCATATGGCACCGCAAGTGCTTGATAGGGCATAGCCACTATCTTTAACCAATTTGTGTCGACACGTCCATTGAAGCCATTGAGGTTTTGGGAGTTGATTACATAACTAAATTTAGCAGTAAAGTTTCAAGGATACTGATGGTGGATAGTGCAATAGTTTTTAACTAGGGCATAGATGAATTCAAATAATTCTAGGTTGGAATTTGATGCTCATAAACCTAATCATCCACCAATGTTTAAGAAAGATAATATGAAGCTTGAAATATCGTGTTGCTGCATGCTTATGTCCTTACACAGTTTTATTGTTGACTTTGTTTCTCCTTAAGTTAACCCAAGATACATGTAGGTTATTGATCGCTAATTAATAGCCCATGCTTTTGGTTTTCTGTATTTGATCTAAGATGGATTTCAGAATACAAATATTGCCTATTTATTTGAGTGGGTTAAGCATTTAGCGTCTTTACCACCAACTGAATGCCGTTCTGCCTGATTATTTTCTTAGGTCAAAAAAGTTATGGCTTGATGGGTTTCTGAAACTGAACTCAGTTTTAACCGCAAAAGAGCTGGCAGATCTCCAAGAAGTAATGCGGGATAAGGAATTGAATATGAGGACAGATATTTATGAGATTCTTTTGCAGGATGAGATTGAATCATGAAAATTGTTTGCTTTTGTATTGACAAAGTTAACTTCAACAATGCTTGTAGAGGCATCTGCAAAAGAATATACAGTCTCATATGCAAATTTCATGGCTGTACATGCTTCACGCTTGCATCTTTGATGTATAATACATTTTAGACCTTCAGTGTTCTGTAAAGCAAAAGGATTTAGATTCAATAGGGGCACACAATATCCTAATGAATTAGGTTAGGCGATAAATAGAGCTGCGACTGTGATGCGACCAAAAGCAACTGCATGTCCATGCGTTTGGTATGGTGTAGTTGGTTCTGAGAATGAAACTTGAATTTGCTTTTGCTCTTCGTGAACCTCAACTCGTTTCCAAAAGGTAGTTTCTAAATAGGTTTGCAAGAAAATGTTTGGGGAACTGCTTGCTAGTATTAAACACTTCATTTTTAGTCCTACTCGTGATGATTAAACTATTTTATGTTGAGGTCCACTTGAAATTAATAGTTTTTCCAGAATCTCTACAGTAGAGGGTGATAAAAATAAATTGCTTCCAACTAAGAACTGCAGCGGTAACTTTAGTAACTGCATATCCAATAAGCACAAACCGTATATAATGGGAAAAATGATACAAAACATTACAAAAACAAATGGAAGTAACGTGAATAAGATTATAAGTAATGCTAAACAACCTTTATAATCTCCAAGCGAATGTAGGTGAACTGATGCACATCGAATATGATCACGAACATATTTTGAAAGGACAACAAAATAAGCTCAGGAAAATAATTTCCCTATGGAGACATCAAATAGTGTTTACAGAAATCCTTTCAACTAACAAATGACATACAACAATTTATCGCATTTTCCTAAAAAAATACTTGCCTTCTATACGTTACAAGTGATCAGCAGAACTAAACTAGCAGTTACAGGTTTCCACTTTAGTCATCACCAGGCATCGCCCAAGGCAGCGGCAGTATATTGTCATGTTTTAAATCATACGCGCGTTATGTATGGAGTCATGGAACCTATTTGGTACTCACAATGCTGAAAGCTCAACTTCCTGGTTGCAAGGCCGATATGCCACAAAAGTGCCATCATTTGAGAAGGATCCAGGGTTGAAACAGGTAATTCCAGTATACTTGAATGCCTTCTGTTCACTGTTATCAGCCAAAACTATCTGCGTATGGTATCAATTAAATGTCAATTTTCTGATTTACGAATGTAACTCGTTACTTTCAAAATGTGAAATGAAATCACGGATCAGAACAGAATTTGTGATCTGAAACAAATGAAATCCCTTCAATTTAAAAAGCCAAGATAGAAATGTATGCTGATTATCCAGAGACTTACCTCACGTGTTTTAGCATTCATTAAGACAACAGAGTAAAACATACTATGTTTACAATCCAACTATTCTCCCATTTTCTTTCGAGTCATGTATACGAGTATATACACATGTGTAACTGTTTGGTGTATGCAGATTTCCAGAAGTAAGTGACAGAAGTGGTACCACATGTGGAGATGGATAAAGATGAAGACTGTGATCATAGTTCCAGATAATTGGTTGAGATATAAGAGGCAATGGGCAAAGATGACTTTGATGTGTTATTGTAGCAACAAGCTGCAAAACAAATTCAAACAATAATGTCATTTTCCAACATCCTCGTGAGATAATTATGTCAACACTTCTCTTGCATTAGGAAAGACTGCAGAGAGGAAGATATACATGCTCAAAGGGATCCTCAGTCTCTTCTGTAGACGGAGGTACCAAGCATGAACGGCGCATCCTATAGAGTAGATCATGACGGAAAAGTACCATCTCTTGGGAGTAGTACTTGATTCTGTAAGTAAATTTCGTTACACCAAATCAAAGAATACACTCATAACTCAAGAAATAAAACTGATCTAAAAATAAGCTCCCACACATCCCTTTGAAGTTAAATAGGCGGAAGGAAATTGTCCCGCACGGAAAATGAAAACAAATGATAAAGACCGATTAACCTGCAAGGGTTGCTGGAAAATATGCTATTTGGGATTTGCTTCTGAAGCTCTTCAGTTAGATACTTCGGTAAAGGGCACCTTGGTAGTACTGTTGAGGGACCTACAACAGTGAAAACACACGCGATCCTCACTCTTTCCAAAAATCTTTAAAGCAATGAGAAAAGCATATCTTTGATCATTTTAGTATACCGGCATCATCTGGACCTGGAATAAAGAGAAACTTGCTATGCTCTTTAAGGCGTGAATGAGCTACAATCATCTGCCCTAACTTGCCAAACTGTGATCTGAACATTCAGTTCAGACTTTAATTTGCTTTAGGATGTATTAATGGTGAGAATAACTAAAAGAGTTAACACGTCCTATCTGAAATTCTACCTGAGAGCTGAGAAGGAATGATAGGAAAGGTTGCAAGGATGAGAACAAAAATTTCCCATAAAAACAAACAAACAAGGAACCACCTCCTGATTCTCAAAACCATCAAGAACAGTCTCCAGCTTTCCCATGGCCTTTTCTAAGGATAACAGGCAAGAAGATTTAGTTAAGAAAATTCCCAGCTTTCGTCCAAACCCTCAGGCATAAAAAAGAAAATGGGGAGGTGGAATTGGATTACCTCTTCATTGTCTAGCCAAACGTCAGAGAGTATGACAAACATATCATTTACAGCTCTCTTTTCCAGCTCCTCAAGTCTGAGCTATTGAAGTATATAGGAAGATCAATATCAAGTCCAGTGAAATTAAAACCTATGCTTGGAAATTTCAGATTAATATATTGTTCCCAGTTCTAGACTACTGCAGGGAAAATAAGGATACTGTCTCTTCTTTTCTCAGTGCACCACAGCCAAAGAAATCGTGTTGTGCAACTATTTTCAGTGACAGGGACCGATCCTCTAAAGGAGGAAAGCCACATGTAAATACCTTCAAGAGAGCAAATAACGCAATTAGAATGGTGAAAATTGATGCTTGTTACCAGCAAGCAGACATAACATTTTAAGGCTGAAAATTTTTTTGGACATACTAAGATGACCAGTAATGGAAAGTTCATGCATATTAATAGTCCTTAGCACAAAAAATATAATCCATTAGTTTAGGCAACGTAGAACTGCTATAGGATAATGTTAATAATGATTATTAGCACAAATCAAGAGCCACATGTAAATACCTTCAAGAGAGCAAATAACGTAATTAGAATGGTGAAAATTGATGCTTGTAACCAGCAAGCAGACATAACATTTTAAGGCTGGAAATTTTTTGGACATACTAAGATGAACAGTAATGGAAAGTTCAAGCATATTAATAGTCCTTAGCACAAAAAATATAATCCATTAGTTTAGGCAACGTAGAACTGCTATAGGATAATTTTAATAATGATTATTAGCACGAATCAATTTAATCTCTGATTGCTTTGAGAATTTAGTGTCTAGCAATAAAAGGCAAGCATTATTGTTGCCTTTGATAATGTAAACAAGGAAAGCAAAATTTAGAATTAGGATAGAAATTAAATTAACAACATTTTTTCAGATCCTACAACTCACTTCGCGGGTCAAAAAGTAAAAATCACTCCTAAGGTCTATTACTCGTAACAAAAGGAGTTCCTCACTCTCACAGTTCCACAAGTCCTTAAACTCCTACATCTCAAAATTGATAGTACAAGCACAATATAAAGACTAATCTTAACATATTCAAATACAACTAAGACAGTAATTTGAACTATTTAAATAGAAGACGGCTTCCAACATCTAAAAAATATAAGTACATCAAACAAACCTCAAAAGAAACATAATACATATTGTATTTTCAGAAAAAACTAACCTGAAAAATCCCATTCACGAGCATCTCACCTTCGGCAACAACTATTGTATTCTCAGATAAAAATCCAGTAGTTGTCTTGTAATACTTATTAAGGAAATAATGCTGGCACGTGCTCATTATCGGAAAACTAAAAATTGTATTAGCACAACAAGTTTCAGATCATAAAGACCTTTGGAAAGAATTTCCCAACGTCAAGGGTAAAGAACAAAACATCAAATAAACTTTTCAGCAGTCGGTAACCTTGCAATATTAAATGGAGGACCAGTTGACCTCTATTCACTCTTTTTAAAATCACTCTTGAACAAGGATGACATGGTCATAGATGAAGAAGCATTTAGAGATTTTGGCAAGGTAAACTTATACAACAGGGTGCGAAGCTTTGGCAAACCCGTGTTACATCATTGTTTTATAACATCCTTCCACAAATAAAGCACATCTATATGGAGCTATCTCTAAGGAACAGGCTTTGAACTTATTTAGAGACCAAACAAAAGGTAATAGGGTATGAGTTGAGTTCAAAAATTAATAGCAGACAGGAAATTGGATAGGTCAGGGACAGGGTAGAAAGGGATAGTTTCAAATTATTAGCATAGAGTCATTCAGGATCAATAAATAGTAATAACAACGATAAAAAGAAGCGGAAGATTCATATAAAATCCAGGTATGATAACATAAAATGGAAGGATATTGCTCTCGACAAATCGATTTCAACACAAGCGGTAAGATCTTCCAAGTAAAAATGGCCATCCTCTAACTGGGATATTAAACCCATGATCCATCTTCTTCCCGCTTGTCCAACCAGAGACTGGATGGGAGCTATCTGTTGCACAAAAGGCATGGAAATCATGACAACAAAAATCTGAAACAAATTTCCAACATAAAAATACATCATTTGGTTTTCTTTCTAGGAGAGAAAGAATAAGAGCACCTCGCAAGTTCCATATTGAGACATATCGGTATCAAAAGCAGGCTTAGAAAAATGTTGATCGCGAGAGACTCTTTGTAAAAGTAACAAAAGCCTATCCTTGTAAAGTCCTGCTTTAGCAGAGGGCAGTCCGTGAATGGGTAACGGCCCTGTATGCCTAGGATCAAATCATCATCATCGAGACTATTTTATAATAATTTGGTATCAACAGATTCAAAATAAAAAGTAACATACTGATAAAATTGCTTCTTGATGGGATCGTAGTGAAATTTCGGGACTAAAAAGGCATCAATCACCCGAATACAAGAAGAAGACAAAGAATAAGTATCAGAAGGAACTTCATCCACAGCATCATCAGCTTCCAATAAATTACTTATAACACGACGCATCGGGTCCCTATCGATTATAGAGGATTTCACCCCCAATTTTTCTGACACACAAATCGAATTGAATCCAATCAACTTCTTCTGATTGTCCGACAACTATTTAACAACCAATACTAATTGCAATATAGGGAGAATAAGAAGAATAAGAAAAAGAAGAGATCGGATTACGAACGAGATTGGAATTGGAAGTGGTCGAGTAGTAAATCGATGGCCTCGTCTTCAGCGCCATGAAAGCGGTCGACGAAGGAGAGGATCTCATCGAGAGCATCAAGTTTGAGAGCATAACCTCTAATTTTAAATTTCTTCTGTATCTTCTTCCTCACCCAACTACTACTACTCATTTTTCTTTGCTTTTCTTGTAGTCTTGTGCTTCCTAATCTCTGTAACTATAGGCTGAGGAAATATGTTAGTTTGCGCGGGAAAAATGGCTGCACAGTGGCGGGAATGCGATAAAATATAAATTACATTGTGATTAATTTTAAATCAATCACGTTGGTAAGGTTACTAGATTTAGTTTGATCAATATTTACTACCATTTTAGGCCATTTTTTTAAATTTATAAAATGATTTTTAATTTTTTAAAATTACAAAATAGTTCATTAATATATTCACTATATACTTTAAAATTTTATATCAACTATGTCTACAAAAATTATAATAATAGAAATTTAAAATAACAACAATTTATTTATTTTTATTAACATTAATTTCACATATTCCACATAAATAATAGTCACAATTAATATAAAAAAGATCATTTAATTATCATATAAATATAAAATTAAGAATAATATAAAATTTTAAAATATTACAATTTTATCATATTATAAATAATAATTATATCAAAAACATAAAATAAAAAGAATAAGAAATATTCGTTACTCTCTAAGAATTACAACTTACAATAAGAGTTTGTGCCAAATAACCAATTAGAAGTAAAACCTAAAACAAAACAAAAATGATTACATTGCATATATATAATTTAACATATATATCAAATATAAATAAAATTAAAAGAAGAGGAGAAACAAAAATTTGTAACTTCATTCAATCAGATATGGAATACTCACTATGACAGCATTGACCTCAGTTATTATTTGGCACAAAATCTTCATCATTAAGAGGAACCTCGTCATCACCATCATTTAAATTCATTGTACCAAATAACATGTCAATGCTTTCCTATCTAAGATTATCTTCCAAGTCATTCTCATTTATCAAATCAGTTCCTCAGAAACCCAATCTGCCAAAAATCGATATTATCAATGCAAATTGAATCTACTGAATTACTTGTTCTATTAAGAGTCCTGGTAAACAATAAAAATTAAATTATTAAAAAATTATATCTAACTTAATAATGATAATAAAGTGTCTTTTCCGAAGCATTAAATTATATTGAACAAAGACCAAGTCATTCAATTTTTTGTACTACAATCTATTTACTTTCTTGGAATTGATAAATTCAAATGTGCTCTAATTCCTTTAACAATTTGTTGCACTCACACATTAACTTAGAATTCGAATTGCAAACTTTTGCAATTCTAGAACACTAATTTCGAATTGGTCCTACCAAAAAACTGTAAATTATATGACAACAAAAGTAGTATTATAAACAAAATAAAGTGATAATTAATTTTCAACAAGTAACAAAAGTTAAAAATATATAACTGGATTAAGTTTTGCTCTATGATGACTAGCAAATGTCATCCCAAAGTCCCCAAAAGCTTCCTCATAAATCTCCATATGTGAGCTTAGGAGATTTTGTAACATCTCATGGACAACAACTGTTGTAATAGTTAATAACATTCCCTATTAACTTCAACTTTCTTTGTAAAACCTGGACTGAAATAGACACTAAGATTTTAAAAAGCCCCAGCTACAAATAATGGAGGGTAAAGCTGTCTTTCCCATCTTCATTGATAACTGCAAGATAAGGTGTGTACAAAGAAGGCCTATTTTTTATATTGACCTTGATAACTTCCTTCACCCTCTCCATAACATTACAAAAATAATTCATTGTTGTCTTTTTATCATTATTAGTCAGATAAAGCACCCTTATCAAAAACTCATAAACTTGGATGACAAATTGACATTGGGACCAAAATTCAGTATTTTCAAGTATAATTGTGAAAATTTCCGATCCAGTATTAGATCTAGCATGCTAAGATGTAACTCATTTATAACTTGTAAACATCTGTCTCAACTCTTTCTTCATAATAATAAAACGATAAAATGATAAGAATTTTTTTTCCAAATCTTGTAACAATAGGACAACACAAATTTATATCATTGGTAAAATTCTTTCACATTAAATTCAAGAACTATGCATAATTGTAGATGAACTTAGTCATCTTTTTTGCTTTCTGCATAGTCTCATCAATAATAGGAAAATACCTAACATCCCTTACATTTTTCAGCATTAATTCAATGCAATGTGCAGCACAAAGAGTTCAAAGAAAAGAATTATACTTGCTTTGTAATCTTCTTCTAACCGCTTTATAAGCGGGATCGTTGTCAATAATGAAATGAACAGTATTTTCTAATCCTACTTCATTCACAACTTCATCAAATATTTCAAATAAAGTATGAACATTTCTAACAAGACCAGATGCATCAATAGACTTTATAAACATTGAGCCCTTTGCAGAATAAACCAAAAAGTTGATAATAGTCTCATGTCTCCTATTTTTCTAACAATCACACATGATTGAACACCTATAAATAGCTCAAGTCATTCTTCTTTCATCCAAATAACTTTTAATTTCATAAACAAAGCTACTCAAAAGTTTACCTCTATAGTCATCAATATAAGGAGCTTTGTATCTCAAACTATAAAAGGCTATAACATCCACCATAGGCTAATAATAATAAGATCAGAAAGCATTGAAAGCTATTGCTGAATCATACTACCATCTAGCCATTACCATATCTACATTGTGAGTCATTTTTCTTAATTGCATGGCACTATGAATTAAAGGCTAAGCTTTAGGAATTGTTCATGGTGTAAAAAAATTTGACACATGCCTTCTTCTTTTCTTAACATCAAGTCCAGATGCAACATTTGCTTCTTGCTAGGTAGGAACAATACCACCTTCAATATTTTCACTCTTCAATATTTTCACTATCATCTTGAGCACCAAAAAACAAACTTTCATTACCAATTTTATAATTCAATCTCTTCTTTTTATCTTTTTTGTGTTGATACTCTTCAAGTAAAATCTTCATTTGTTATTTCACATCACGACTCACGTTTTTACAAGGTGTCACACCTTCTTTAACCCCAGCTAAATACTTCTTTAATTTGATAATTCCTCCACTTTTCAAATGCTTGTTACAAAACAAACAAATAGTATGGTTCTTCATACTGGGGACCAATGCAGTATACGCCCAAGCTGAATCATTGTATCTTTTTGAAGAGGTTGAATTATCAGGAGTAATTGAACTTTCTTCTATTTATTCGTAAAAATAAATAGACATATATGAAAATAAAGAACTTATAATTTTGTTATCAACTACTATCACGAAATATGTATTGTTTAACTCAAAAGGCCAAACTAACACAATACACACATACATCTTATATAATATAATTTATTTTTTATGATTACATCATACACAATTTAATTTTATCAAACATAATTCACCAATAAGTAAAAAAAATCAACAATTCAAGTATTCAACATACATAATTACACAATACACATATACATCTTATATAATATAACTTATTTTGTATGATTACATCATACACAATTCAATTTCATCCAACACAATTCACTAATAAGTAAAATACCAACAATTCAAGTATTCAACATACACAATTACACAATATACATATGAAATGTTGGCCCCGGGTCTTTGCATTGAAAATATGAAGGCAATATACATTCACAAAATATTTTTTCCACATCCACAATGGTTCAAAACATACATATTTAACATACGGGATTCAACATGCATCTTATATAATATAACTTATTTTGTATGATTACATCATACACAATTTAATTTCATCAAAAACAATTCACCAATTAGTCAAAAGTCAATAATTCAAGTATTCAAAATACACAATTACACAATACACAGGTCCATAACGTCCTCCATAGGCTAATAATAATAAGACCAGAAAGCATTGATGCTATTGTTGAGTCATACTACTATCTAGCCATTTCCATATCTACATTGTGAGTCATTTTTCTTAATTACATGGCACTATGAATTAAAGGCTAAGCTTTAGGAATTGTTATGGTGCAAAAAATTTTTACATACGCCTTTTTCTTTTCCTAACATCTGGTCCAGATGCATCATTCGCTTCTTGCTAGGTAGTTCCTACCACCTTCAATATTTTCACTCTTCAATATTTTCACTATCATCTTGAACACCAAAAAGCAAACTTTCATTACCAATTTCATAATTCAATCTCTTCTTTCTATCTTTGTTGTGTTGATACTCTTCAAGTAAAATCTTCATTTGTTATTTCACATCATGGCTCACTTTTTTACAAGGTGTCACATCTTCTTTAACCACAGCTAAATGCTTCTTTAATTTGATAATTCCTCCACTTTTCAAATGCTTGTTACAAAACAAACAAATAGTATGGATCTTTATACTGGGGACCAATGCAGCATAAGCCCAAGTTGAATCATTATATCTTCCTGAAGAGGTTGAATTATCAGGAGTAATTGAACTTCCTTCCATTTATTAGTAAAAATAAATAGACATATATCAAAATAAAGAACATATAATTTCATTATCAACTACTATCACAAAATATGTATTGTTTAACTCAAAAGGCCAAACTAACACAATACACACATACATCTTATATAATATACTTCATTTTGTATGATTACATCATACACAATTCAATTTCATTAAACACAATTCACCAATAAGTTAAAACAAATCAACAATTCAAGTATTAAACATACACAATTACATAATACACATATACATCTTATATAATATAACTTATTTGGTATGATTACATCATACACAATTCAATTTCATCCAACAAAATTCACTAATAAGTAAAATACGAACAATTCAAGTATGCAACATATATAATTACACAATACATATATACATCTTATAGAATATAACTTATTTTGTATGATTACATCATACACAATTTAATTTCATCAAAAAAAATTTACCGATAAGTCAAAAGCTAACAATTCAAGTATTCAAAATATACAATTACACAATACACATGTCCATCTTATATAATATAACTCATTTTGTATGAAGACATTTACATAATTCAATTTCATCTAACACAATTCACCAATATGTAAAAAAAAGAACAATTCAAGTATTCAACACACACAATTACACACTACACACGTCTATATTATATAATATAACTCATTTTGTATGATTACATCATACGCAATTCAATTTCATCCAACACAATTCATCAATAAGAAAAAAACTAACAATTCAAGTGTTCAACATACATTATTACACAATACTCGTATACATCTTATAAAATATAACTCATTTTATATTATTACATCATTTAACCATAAACTAAAGACATACATTCGAAATTATAACAAATTCAACTTCAACCATAATTCACAACTGTAAGTTTACAACTTAGTTTATGTAATCTAATAATTTAACTATAAACTAATATATTTTGTTTACTTATACAATTCAGTTTATAATGGTTATAATTAGTTTGTTTTCTTAACTAATTTTATTCAATATTGTTACTGAAATCCTAATTCTCAACTTTGATTTAACAGTCTTTCATTCACCAATTTTAATCAACATTCTTAGTTTCTTGCCCAAATTTTCCAACGAATTAATTTTCTTCATAAATTGACAATGTCTAAATTATATTAAATTGAACCGAATCACACAACAATTCCAAATTTCAAATCCAAATTTTTCAGTGCATTAATTGTCTTCATAAATTTACAATGTCTAAATTACGTTGAAACTGAACTAACTCACACAAACAATTCCAACTTTCAAACCCAAATTCCCAACTCACATAAATAATTTCAAGAATTCCAACAATTATAACCATCACAAAACATACATACGTAACCAAATATAATGTAATTGATATTTAAAGCAAAAAAATACACCCAAAAAATAAAAAAATGCAATTAAAAGGTGTTGGGTCAGTTCATATCGGGTTTGGATCTGGATATGGAAAATTGAAAATCCAAATCTGTAGATTCTACTACACTTTACACTTTATATGTACTGGGCACGACAGTGGACGGTTGGAAGCAGTGGTTGAAGAGCGGTTGGGCAATGGGTGGCTAGTGGTGGCGTGGTATGCTAAGGAGATTGGAGATAGAAGTTTGTGACCATGAGGAAGAAAGGAAATAGGAGAGAAGCCATAGAGGGCAATTGCTAGAGAGGTAGAGGAGAGTCACTACCAAAGAGGAGAACTGCAAGAGTGACTGAGTGATAGAGAATTGTGTGAGAGAGATGAGAGAGTAGCAAGTAATCAAGATGGGGGGTTAAGTATTTTTTTTTTTACAAAATGGTCCCCAACTTTTTAAAATTTATGAAATACCGACTGATACCATGAGAAATCCTCGATACCGACTGATACCATTAAACTAAGTTTCGTTTTGTTTTTTGCTCAATACCAGCTGATACAGTATAAAACACATAATATTGATCACGCCCCTACTCTTCTTTCTTACTCTTCTTAAATGGCTATTATCATTTACTAGAGACTAAATTTCCAAGACATGAAATTCACGTGAAATTCTTTATTAATCTTGAATTTAACAATTATCATCACACTCAGTGATAAGTAGAAATTATAGGATATTTTACACTCCTATTTTATATTGTTTTAAATTATTTAAATAGCACATTTACGCAAAAATTGCTACATTTTATTGTTGTTAACCTAAGTTGTTTAGTTTCATATTTTATTTCTAAAAGGTGTTTAGATTGTACTAAATATTTTCTTGTGGGCTTGGTAGACTTAAGGAAAGATATCAAGAAGAAAAACTGGCCGTTAGCCTAGAAGGAAGGCCAAAACAAGCAAATAGACTAGCAAAAAAAACACGTAGAAAATCCAATAGCAAAAATCCAACCCAATAGCAAAAAAAATCAACCACACCCAATACTTAGCCCATGATCCAACCCAAACCCAAGGTAAATAAGAAGTAGAAAGAAGAAAGTAGTGTTGGATGGGAGGAGACTCACTTACTCGACGTCTCCATCTCAGAAACCTAGCTCCAAATCCATTTGAAATGAAGAATATAAGTAGAAAATCATAAAAAATCTAACAATATACGACTATTGGAAATGTTTTTGAGGCTATAAAAAGGCAGCAGCTTGGGAACAGAAAGTAGCAAGCAGTCACTCACAGATGAGAGTTCTAGAGAGGCTTTGTCACCTATCTAAGGTAGTTGAAGCTAGGAGTTGTGGCAAGGAGTGTATGGGTTGAAAGGAGAGACAAATCCCACTTGAATTGAGCTAGTTTGAGATTGTTGGAGGAAAATTGCAAAACTTGTGGGCTGATTCGAGGTTTATGCAACCAAAAAAAGTAAATGAGTTTTTCCCAAAACCCTATTCTCTTTGTTTTTAGTTTACTATGCGTAATTTATTCTTGGTTGTTTAATTTTAGTTTAGATATGCAATTTTGATAATTTGGCATATTATTTTTTAATTTATTTCAATTGATTACCTAGTGGATTTAACAATATGCAATTGATGATTCGTGTTCTTATTTGATTGGTGACATCCTTAATTATTTAAATGTGATAAGTTGATTCAGTGGTCCATTTGGAGTTGTATGAGTTGGAATTTATTGTTCTTCGAATAAATTATTAGTGGTTGAATGTGTCTCCTAGTGCTTAACATGTTTTTGATGCTTAAATTGAGCTGATCCAATTCTAAATAGTGAAAAGGGATATGTATGAACCAGCTGGTTGATTTTCTATATTTAACTTTTTAAATATATCAGATTATCAAGATATGTCAAAATTGCACAACTAAATTAAAATTTAAAACGACGCTTGTTTATTTGTGATTATTAGATTAGTTTATGTTTTATATATTTGATTTCTAGACTCTGTTTCTTTTATTTCTTTGATTTCTAGTTTATTTATTTATTTTGAATCATAACTAACAATTCTTTTGTTTTTAAAAAATAGGTAAAGAAGAGAGAAGGTGAATTTTACGAAATTAAGAGATGGAAAAGAAACTAAAGTACAAGCCAAAAAGGAAGACAAAAGGATAAAAATGGGTGCAGCTACTTTGAAGCAAATTTCAGAACCAAACTTAGAAGACCAACCTTTATGCATTGTCTTCCCATTCCTGGAAAGACTTTTGAACCTGAATTCAAGTTTCTCAAATTTATTGCCTAAATTTTGTAAATTTGTAAATGAGGATCCTCATAGTCATTTAAAAGAACTTTTTGTTGTTTGGTCTACTATGAGACCTGAAGGAATTTATGAAGAACTAGTGAAATTACGTGCTTTTCCATTTTCATTGCATGATTTTACTAAAGATTGGTTATCTTATTTACCTTTTAGATCTATAAATACAAGGGCAAAATTGTATAGATCTTTTCTTCTAAAATATTTTCCTGCTAGTAAAACATGATTTGTTAGGAAAAAATTTGAGGAAATAGACAATATATAAATGAGTTATTATATGAATATTGGAAAATATTTAAAAGACTGTGTGTTACCCCAATCATCAAATTAATAACCAATTATTAATACAATATTTCTATAAGGGACTTTTACTACATGATTGAAGCATGATATATGCAGCCAGTGATGGGGCAATAGTTAATAAAACTCCTGTACAAGCTAGACAATTAATCTCCAATATGGCTGAAAATTCACAATAATTTGGAACAGAAAATGAGATTAATCAAGTTAGGAGAGTTAACGAAATAGATGTGCATGCCATTCAGGATCAGCTAAAGGAAAATTCTCAACAAGTAGCTCATTTGACTACTTTAGTGTCGAAATTTGCAACTACTACTATTACCCAAGCTTGTGTTTATGAAATTTGCACTGATTTTTTTCACACTGCTGATGCATGTCCTTCTTTGCAGGTTCAAGATCTGAATATTTTGGGTAGTTATCATGGAAAAACATAGAGAAAATATGACTCTTTTTTCAAACATATATAATGAGGGTTGGAAAAATCATCCAAACTTTAGATATAGACCTAGGACAAACCCATATACTATTGATAGTAACTAAAACAATCCAAGGTCTTCTTTTATTCCTAACCCACCTCAAAACCAACCTATTGGTCAATCCTTAGAAGATATGGTGAAACAATTAGCTACCCAAATTGGGCAAGTACACACAGAGAGGGTAGAATATCAAAAGAAGATAGATGCATATTTACAACACTTAGAGACCTAAAGTAGAAAAATTTGCACCAATCTAAGTAATGTAGAAACCCGATTATCTAGGAAATTGCCTGCTCAACCCATCCTAAGTACTAAAGAAAATGCTAGCGCAATATTGGTTAGGAGTGGGAAAGAATTGAAAGAACTTAAAGAAAGCAAAAGAAAAAGTGGTGAAGTGGAAAAAAGAGTTAAAAGTTACAACTAAGTCTGAAAAGGAAAATAAGAAAGAAGAAAATAAAAGAACATCAAAAGTATATGCTACAAACAAATTATCAATCGACAATTTTAAAAGAGATCCTCCTTTTCCTTACAGGTTAGCAAAAGCAAGAAAAGAGGTAACTAATAAATAAATTTTTGAAACCTTCGGGAAAGTTGGAGCTAATATTTCTTTTTTAGAAGCAATTAAACAAGATCCATGATATATGAAGTTCTTGAAAGAGTTATGTAGTAATAAGAGGCGTTTCAAGGAAAATGAAAAAGTAAGTATGGGAGAGAATGTGTCATCCATGATTGAAAAGGAGATTCCTATAAAATGTATGGAACTTGGTATGTTCACTGTCCCTTATAAGATAAGAGATATTAGTTTTGAAAGGTTTGTGTTATATTTAGGGGACTCTATAAATGTTATGCCCAGATATATATGAGTCTCTCAAGTTAGGTCCTTTAAGAAAGACAGGGTTAGTAATTCAGCTATCTGATAGGTCAAATGTATATCCTGACGGTATATTTAAAGATGTTTTAGTGTAGGAATGAGTTAGTTTTTCTAGTTGATTTTTATGTGCTAGATGTGGGAGAAATTTCTAATCCATCAAAGTAAGTATCATTACTATTAGGAATACCCTTTCTTAAAACAACAAGAACAAGGATAGATTTCTATAAAAGTAACATTACCATAGAATTCAACAGATAGGTTATTAGGTTTCAACGTTTCTAATGTTATGCAATACCCTGATAACATTACTAATTTATGTTTTGTTGACGATGTGTATATTATTGATGAGGTTGTACTCATGTTATTTGAGTCTAGAATAAGCACAAGTGATGACGTGAAACAATTAGAGGAGTTTAAGAGCATTGAGGAAGCAATACAGATAGATAACTCCTTAGAAAAGGATCAATTAGTACTTTTTAAATGTTTAACCTTTACTACTAATTTAGTACCATTAGTTGTTCAAGCACCTGAATTAGAGTTGAAGCCTCTTCCCATAAATCTCAAGTATGTTTTTCTGAGTGAGAGTGCTACTTTGCCTATTATAATCTCAAGTGCTTTAACTTTGTCACAAGAAGAGAAACTTTTACAAGTATTAAAAGACCATAAGGATGCCAGAGGATAGACCATAGCTGATATAAAAGGGATTAATCCAACTTTATGTATGCATAGGTTCCTTCTAAAAGAAAATGCTAAACCCATTATAGAAGCCCAACATAAGTTGAACCCCCATGATGGAAATAGTAAGGAAGGAAATATTAAAGTAGTTAAATGCAGGTATAACATACCCTATTTCATATTTTAAATGGGTAAGCCCCATACATGTAGTACCCAAGAAAATAGGCATAATTGTAGTAAAAAATAGCCAAGGTGAACTTGTTCCTACTAGGATATTAAATGGGTGGAGATTGTGTATTAATTACCAAAAAATCATCCAAGTAACTGAAAAAGATCATTACCCTTTACCCTTTATTGATCAAATGCCGGAAAAACTTGAGGGACAATCTGACTTTTGCTGTTTAGAAGGGTATTTAGGGTATACATAAGTTGTTATATCATTTAAAGATCAAGATAAAACTATATTACCCTTTTGGTACATTTGCATTTAGGAGAATGCCATTTGGACTTTATAATGCTCCAAGTACTTTTGAAAGATTCATGATGAGCATTTTTTTTATTAATTGAGCATAAGATGGAAATTTTTATGGATGACTTTACTGTGTTTGGTGATTCTTTTGATTTATGTCTCTTTAATCTTTCTATTGTTCTGCAAAGATGTATTCATACTAATCTGGTTTTGAATTATGAAAAATGTCATTTTATGGTAGAACAAGATGTGGTATTAAGGCATGTAGTAAGTTCAAAAGGTATAGAAGTTGATAAGGCAAAGATAGAGACCATAAGTTCTCTTCCATATCTTACGTGTGTGATGGAAGTTGGATCATTTTTAGGCCATACTAGTTTTTATCGTTTTTTATCAAAAAAATTTCAAAAATTGAATCTCCTTTATGCACACTACTGGCTAAAGACTCTTCTTTTGTGTTTGAAGATACTTGCAAAAATGCTTTTGATGAACTGAAAGAAAGGTTGAATAGTGCTCTTGTCATTCACCCACTTAATTGGAATTTACCATTTGAAATAATGTTTGATGTGAGTGATAAGACAGTTGGAGCAGTATTAGGTCAAAGAAAAGATAAAAAACTTTATGTAATATATTATGCATCTAAATCTTTGGATCCTGCTTAACGTAATTACACTACAATGGAAAAAGAACTATTTGCTATTATATTTGCATTAGAAAATTTTCGTTCATACTGCCTAGGAACCAAAGTAATTGTTTTCTTAGATCATGTTGCACTTAAATATCTTATAAAAATAAATAATCAAAACCTAGGTTACTATGATGGATGCTCTTATTGCAAGAATTTGATTTAGAAATTAGAGATAAAAAAGTGCAGTGAATCTAGTAGCAGATCACTTTAGTAGAATAATACCTAAAAAGGATTGGACTTTCTAAATTCTTTCTAGATGAGTAACTTTACTCTTTGATTAAAGGTGATTCCGCTTAGTATGCGGATGTATCCAACTATTTAGTTACTATGTTGTTTTCAAATGATTTAATAAGAGATCATAAGGATAAAATACAGGTTGAATCTAAATACTATTTTTGGGATGATCCTTATTTATAGAAAGCATGTTTTGACTACATTTTTAGCAAGGGTGTTCTAGAAATAGAACACAAGTCTATTATTACCTTTTGTCATTCTTTAAAAGGAGGTGGTCATTTTGGGTCGAAGAGGACAACTTATAAGATTCTAGAGAGTGGATTCTATTGGCCCACCATAAATAAAGTTGCATAGTTATTTTACAGGTCTTGTGAGAAATGCCAGAAGACAAGGAACTTGTCTAAGAAACAGGAGATGCCTCAACACAGTATTATGGTTTATGAAATTTTTGATGTGTAAGGAATAAACTTCATGGGTCCATTCCCTTCATCTTTTAGTAATGTATATATTTTACTTGCTGTAGACTATGTTTCAAAATATGTCAAAGTAAAGGCCAATAGATTGGATAATGCAGAGACAATTATTAATTTTCCAAAAACTTGTATCTTTAATCAATTTGGTGTACCTAAGGTTATTATCAGTGATTGTGGTACTCACTTTTATAACTGAACTTTGAGGGTTCTTTTGTAAAAATGTCATGTAACTCACCGCGTTGCTATTACATACCACCGCTAGATAAGTGGACAAGTTGAAATATCAAATAAGAAGATTAAAACTATTTTGGATAACATGGTAAAGCCAAATAGAAAGGATTGGAGCATAATATTAGATGTTGCTCTATGGGCTTACAAAACTACTTATAAAAATCTAATAAGTATGTCCCCTTATAGACTAATATATAGTAAAACTTGTCATTTACGAGTAGAAATTGAACATAAATTGTATTGGGCAGTGAAACAATGCAATTTAGATTATGAAAAAGTAAGAAAAGAAGGAAATTATAGTTGCAAAAACTTAAGGAACTTAGGCTAGAGGTGTTTGATAACATTAGTATCTATAAAGAAAAGAGTAAAACTTTACATGATATGAACATAGCCAAGAAATCATTTACTATCGAAAAAAAGTTATTTTATTAATTTTAAGCTAAATTTGTTCCCTCGTAAACTTCAATCTAGATGGTTAGGTCCCTTTAGTATGGTGCAGTGGAAATTAAAAAGCATACAAACTGACAAAATTTTTAAGGTGATTGGACATAGACTGAAGTTGTTTTATGATCATGCTGAAGTAATGATGTTTGAAGAAATTTTGGTAGAGGAACCTTGACAACAGAGAAGGATGTCGAGACCAAAAATGCTACTTAAGAGGCAACTCATTCGGGTAATATCATGTTTCAAATAATTTTATCATTTTAATCATTTTTTTTGTAGAAATATTAATATGTTATTATTATTTTTATACTTCCAAATTCTAAATTAACCGCTCTTTTTATTAATTAAAAATTATAATATTTGTTATTTTTATAAGTATAAGTATTTCATTTTGATAGTGCATCAATTGAAAAGAATTAAAACCAATATTTTTACCATTATAATCACATCATAATACAACAAAAAATATATTTTCCACATATTGTATATCTATCTATTTGACTTGATTAAACAGACACTAAATAATAAAAAATATGTTGAAAAACTAAATAAATGATTAATGCTTTTAAATATAAAATAAAAAAACATGATTTTGAGGTTGCAAAATGTTCATTTCAACATAAAAGAAATTGCAAACAATAATACATAAAGATGGATCAAAACGCATTGAATCATTGATTTAGTTTAGTTTCATCTTTTTTGAAATCACTAAAGTAAATATATATATACGATAAATGATACAAACTTCTTTTATAATTTAAGAAAATAAAAAAGTAATATTTAAAAGTTTTGAAAAAAAGGTCATTGTAGTTTATGCTTTTTTAAAAAACTCTAATTATTGTTGACTTTTATTAAAAATTTAACAAAGAATCCTATATGAAAAAGTATGGACACATGGACCAATCATATTTGATTAATGTGTTATCTTACCCAATTATTAACTTAACCTAACTTGAATCATAAGAGAAACTTGGCCTACCTAAATTTAACACCTACATAAAACATTTGCCCTAGCCCTATTTTGTCTTTCATTGCTAAACCAACACCCCTTCAAGATTTATCATAATTTTATCTATAAATTCCTCTTATAAGAATTTTTATGCCCTATTTCTCCTTATTTTCAGTATGATGAGATTTATCTTTGATTGACAATATCAATCTTTTGACAAGTCCCATTTTTATAGGTTGCTCAATGTTTAAGTAGGCGGTGAGAGGTTGTAGGAATGGACTCTAACGAAAGTATAGATCTTTAGTTTTTGATATTAAAATTTGAAAATATTGGAGTTAATTAATGTTAAGGTTTTGTTATAAGTATTTGAGTTTTGTTTCAAGTATGGGCAAAAAAATTTAAAGAGCAAATAAGATCAAAAGTTCTAATGGCTTCACCAAATATTTAAAATCTCAACAAGAACACCAACCACTATCTTATAGTTTAGACCCTCAAAAGGTGGTAATGGAAAAAGAAACTTTGGCTATAACAAATTTCATAATACTTGGTTTGAAGGTGTCTAGAGAGATCATAATTAAGGACGAAACCATTAACAAAATTGACAAAATCCTTAAAATATTTCATTCTTTAAATTCACAGAAGACCCTAATAATTTAAGGCCAGTTACATTTTTAGACTAAAAGTATTTAGCCTAAGTTATATGCTATTCTTTATCATATTTTTGTTTTGAATGCTTTCTCTATCATAAATTAAGAGGGATTTTAAATGCTTATCATATATTTATTTCCATCCATGTTCATATTATTTGCATATTCTAAATAAGGGATTGAAAGGACTTAATTTAGTATAAAATCTATATCTAGAAGTTTTGAATTTGTTATAGAAGAGAGTAGTTTGATTTCAAATCTTTAATAAAATTACTATTGTCTTTCCTTACATCTTGTACTTCCTAACATTACTACTTTTATGATAACATATTTTGAATGGATTAAATTTAAAAAATATTTAAACAAGATTAATTTTTATTTTGGAGTAATTTCTTTTTGGTTGTGTTATTTCATTATTAAATATATTGTCATCTAGTGTTGTATACATTATCTTCTATGGTGTTTAAGTATACCTTAACAGTAGGATGCTATGTTGGTTTTAATTGAGCACTTCAATACTTATACTTGGTTTAAATTTGAAATCATATATTTTAAGATTGGTTTAACTACAAAATTCATTATAATTTATGTCTTTTTGTCCTTCTTTATTATTTGACAAACCCTAAAGTTGAGTTTCAATTTTAATATAGTGGAACCTTCAAATTTACCCCTACCATACATTATAAAAGAGGAAAAATGGATAACTTTAGAGTAAAGCTAGATCATTTGGCCATGTTGTAGTTCATATTGCAATAAGGGACTTAATTTATAGAGAGGTTTCTATGTTCAATTACGATACTCCTCACAAGCCTTTTGAGGGTGGCACTAGAGTCCTAAAAAGTGAGGCAATATAATCTACATAGTCAAATTAATTAAAAAGAGTATTTATGAGATTATGAAGGTGTTTTTAGCTAACGAATATCCCCCATTAAGACATAACAAAAAATGCTTATGAGAGGGTGAACATATTGATTATAAGGCTATAGAGGCAACATGCTACTTTAAATTGTGTGAACAAGTTGTTTGTGTTGCTAGAATAGGATAAAAGTTTGCTTGTGCTTTTAATGAAGCTTATACAACCATAAATGGTGTAGATAAAAGTGATTTAAATGATCCAACATATGCGGGTGACAAAGAAGCACTTAATCAATTTGACCATTCTAGTTCATTTAATTATGAGGACATATTTCATAAGGTGGTTAGTGAAGAGGCTACCAAATAAGTTAATAGGTATCTTTATAGCGGTGCACAAAATGTTCCAACCTATAATAATATAGAAATGCAAACAAATTTATCATATGAAAATTCAGATGATCTTACGAGTGTGGATTAAGGATTAGACGAAGAAGGGGGAAGAAGACCTAGGTTCCTAGAATTTAAAGCAAATACTGATATGATAAAGCCAATTGATTAAAGGTTGGTATCCTATTTGATTCAATTAATGCATTTAGATATGCTCTTGTCTAATGTACTGTTGATAATGGTTTTATTATTTGTATATGAAGAATAAGAAATTTAAAGTAATTCTTGTTTGCAAAATTATGGGTAGAGAATACATGTTTCTCTAATATAACGTAGTATTACATTTCAAATTAAGACATATCAGTCTTCCTATAATTATGGCCAAGAATACGAGGAAAAAAATATAAGTCGTATCAAAATGTAAAGCAATACCTCCCATATTTTATAGAAAAGTATGGATAGGATATTAGTGGGATTAGGGATACATTTTTAAGGGACTTAAATATTCATATTGTAGACAATAGGGTGTTTAGGATGAAAAGCTTTACATTATAGCTATTAATTAACGGGTGAGGAGGGTAAGCAATTTCAGACATTATAAGAATCATAATTGGGTTTTTATTTCTAATTAACAAAATGTAAATTTTTAGTTTGTCTTATTATGAATATCCATTATATATTTTTATTATTAACTTAAATAAGTTCTTTTATAAACATTTAATAAGTGCATAAATAAATTTAATATGGTCTCTTTGTAAGAGGTTTAGAACATGATTTTAATATCGACAGACTAGTGTTAAACACAAATATTATATTAAATGTAATGTCAATCTTCAAAAGAAATTTAAAACAATGAAGGCTATATAGGATATTATATGGAATAAGATAAGATCATATACCTTCAATGATTTTGATAGGCATATGATTGTTTTATTTTCACTGCATATGGATCTGACTAATGACATGCTTTTAATTTTGAATGTGTGTGATTATTCAAGATATGCTTATTTTGAGTTTTCAACTTGAAAAGGTAATTGAAACGATTATAAGGTATTGAAAAATTGATCCACGAATGGTTAAATTGTCATGAACTAGAACCATATCAGGCATATGACAACCGTCGCATACCTGGGCTAAAGATACTTACGGTACCCTTAACTTAACTATGCAAGGCTAACTGAATATCTTTAAAAACATTTGGACAACACAAAACATTCACACATAAAGTTATTTACAAACCACAAGACAATCAAAAGTTAATTTGCAAATTTATAAAACATATCAACATAAGCATGAGCCACTATACAACAAAAGTTCAAAACAGAGACTACCTATTTACCATAAAGCCTTGAAAATGTTAAAAGACCGCACGAACCACTCAGAGCTTCAAGCTCACCAAATTAGCCTGTATGGTTGGGAAGCGGAGGGGGTGAGTACACTATGTACTTAATGAGTAGGAAAATACATATATCACAAATGGAATCCGGTACACACCAAAGCAGTCTAAATAACCTAAGGATATTTTATCTAATAACCTAAGGATATTTTATCTAACATGCACATAACCACCTATGAAGTGAATATGCATGACATAGAAATACAAAGACCTAGTCTATGACTCATGGCATACTGGTTAGGAACCACATAGACCTAGCCTATTCATCACTCATTCAATAAACATAAGTTCTATTACACAAGAGTAGAAAAGGCATCACATGTAAAAATCAAATCTCGTTAAAAAGCCAAATCTCATAATAAGCCAAAATAGTTATGTGTGTCACCATTAGTTGGACAAACTAGTGTGCACACCCACCGATCCCAGTGTTAGCTTGACTTTCATTTGTGGTGAATCTAGCCTACAGTCGACAAGAGCGTCATGACCCTAGGTGATGACCTCATCGCTGACTAGACTTCTAGGTGTGCAATCACCCACAAGTCCTGTAGAAAGGTGTCATTGTAAGGACTCGACTTTTACGTACCAATGTCAAGGGTACGGGGGTTACTTAATCTGTTGTGTCCAACACATGATTGGTCAATCGTTATCTCACCAATCACAAAATCATATATAAATATTAAATACTAAAATCAGGTACAACACCATGTCTTTATTTATCAGTCCAACCAATAAAATGAAACCTTGCCATGGCTCTAAGCTAAAAGAAAACACATCTACGCAGCATACATGACTCAGTTATACATATGTAAGTTCCAAAACATTATTTCATGCAATAAAAGTTATCTTTTGCACTCCAAGTGCAAAGTTGATAAAAAATGTAGTTTCAGAAAATAAAACATTATCCTTTTCACTTCAAGTGAAAGTTTGTTGAAAACAATATCATTTCTCAAAATATGTAATAAAAACATCAGTTGCACTCTAAGTGCAAAGAGTTATTCAAAATAATGTCGTTTATTAAATACACACGTACACTAGCATCTATTTGAGATTCAATTCTACTACGCATTACCTAGGTTCAAAATTCACATGCAAGTCATCATGCATGTCTTGGGATGTCCTATCCTATTTGAGCAATATGGTTTCCCCAACTCACCTTAAAAGAAGGTGTACGCTCGTTTTACTTCATCAATTTTCGTTCGACCTCCTTGATACACAGCTCTTGAGCCTTTATATATGTAAATGCAATGTATTTACTACTCAAACATATATCTCATATTTATACACTTCACCATCACATAAGTGTATAAAATACAATATCACAAATTTTAAGCTATAAGATTCAGCCATGAAGCTTGTCACATGATTACTTCCTTTATTATTCGCATAAGCTTTCTTTTTCATTTTCCAAGGCATTTAATGCCTTTGATCCAATACTTGCACATTTCAAAGTATAATTATGCACATTTTGACCTAAGCATAATAAGCCACTACTCATCAATCTAAGCAACAATTCAAGTTTACTCTAAGTAAACATGAAAGCCTCTTTCCAATGCACACCATCAAAATCCTTAAATTCTAAGCCAAGTTCACTTAGGCATTTTATCAAACACCTAAAGTCATAAACTTGAAAGCCTCTTTCTAATGTACTTCTTCCTCATTTTTCATCATCAATTCACATTATACATACATAATTAACAACATAGAATTCATTTAAACCATCAATTTCAAAAGATATTCAAAATTTCACCAAATAGAGGGTATTTTGGTTTTGGCTTAAAGAAGCTTCTCCATGACTCATTTCATTCATCCAAACCATGTCTCATGCATAGTCAAGCATGGAAAACATATCTTAACATGAAACTCAAAATTATAACGTATAGAGAGATGAGACAAAATTTACCTAAACTTTCTTTTAGTGATATCTTAAAATCCTTTGATAATTTCTCAAAAATAATGATAGATTTGAGTTTATTGACCCCAAATTAACTTAGAACACCTTGTTTTGGATTGGAGAATCAAAAAAATGGTGCAAATTGGGTGATAGCTGAATTCTTCTTCTCTCCTCCTCTCTTCTCCTTTCTTTAAATTAAAACAAAGTGTTTCTAATTTCTAATGGTGAGGTGCACGGCCATAAGATGAAGAAGGGTCTAGAATGTTAACTCTTCTTTGACCAAACATGGTGAAGTAACCTTTTTTCCCTTAGCTTATGTGAAATTACCATTATACCCTTCAAACTTTTCCTAAATTTGCAATTAGGCCCAAGAATTGAGAATGACCAAAACTTGTATTTTCATTTTGATCCCCAGCCTTTTGAACATTATAATTAAGCCCCTTAACTTTATAAAATTACATATTAGTCCTCCAAAAATTGACAGATTACATTTAAATCCCTTAACTTTTAACAATTTGCAAATAAGCCCTTATGCACATCAACTTTTCAAATTAAGCTTTCTAAGTGCCCAACAAGTCTATAAATTATGTATAATTACCTTTAAGACATTAGAACACATTTAACTCGACCACCATGACCATATCCATCTAATGGAATTGATTTTACACACTTAGAAGCCTATATGTCAGAAATCTCCAAGATTTCACACACCGATGAACTCTAAATTCATGTAAGGGCATATAACATTATATATCATTGGTATATGTACCGAAGGAATTCAAAAACATTTTTGAACTCATATACAACCAGGTATATGTCAATATACAACAGTATCGCCCAACATAGACCAATATAAAAAGGGCTCAAAGAGTTCGACGTTATATAGATAAAGTATCAATGAATAGATGGTGTAAACACACTCACAGTGTTGGATTAAAATGTAATATGTTGTTAAACAACATTTTATGAAAGCTTTAATGCATACATAAAGGATGCTAAGAACAAGACAATTACCACAATAATTGATATGATTAGAAGAGCGATGATGAAGAAATTTAACAAGAAAAGGACATAATGGGTCCTTTTGTTCTAAGATTAAAAAAAACTTGGAGAAATATAAACAACTTGCTAACAATTAGATCCTATACTTTAGTATTGTGAGACTTTTTAAATTAGAGCATATGAATTATCAACATGTTCTTAATATGGGCAACAAGAATTCCATTTATAGGAGATGGGATCTAAGTGGAATTCCTTATCAATAAGCTTGTATTGCAATTAGAAGCAGTAGTAAGAAATCAAAAGATTATATGAATCACATATAACAAAGAAAATTTATGTAGGTCAAACTTTTCCAATTCATGGTGAAGATTTATGGCCAATATATGATGAAGATCATGGTTCTAAAGTCCATCCACCAGAATATAAGTGAAAATCAAGAATACCAAGAAAGGTAATGATGTTATATAAATGACACTAGAACACATAAGAATATTAAAGAAATCTCAAAGGTAATTATTTCTAGGTGAGTCAAGTTTCTATCCCATAAAGACTGTGATTACTAATAATTGTTATCGTCTTATTATCTAATATAATAAAATAAATGATGGATTTAAATGGAAGTAAAGAAATAATTATAAATGGTTAATTCAAAGCAACGAACAAGATTAAAATAAGTAATGAATAAACTTGATCTAGGTAAGACTTTCCTTAGAACTCTTTCGATGCTTTGACTTTGTTTTGACTTAATGATCAATTCTAACTCTTTAGATTGGCAAGAATTCGTAATTTATAATTGTATTCTTTTTCGAACAATACAGTCCCTACTCATAAATTTATTTAACCAAAATCTCTTTCTAATTAAAATAACCTAAGAATACGTTAATTCGCTTCGTGAGTTCTTATAATAGGTTTCACCATACCCAAAAAGAATATGAAGTTTGATCTCTAGCAACCCATACAACCCTCATCATTCATGTTATGATCTACTCATATAAATCATTTCTTAATCTCATTGTATGAATCTGATTATAAAATATTCAACTCTTGATCTTTCAAATCAATACAATATAGAAATGTAACTAAACCTCAAGAAAACTCGAAAATTTATTAAATTAAAGCATCAATTCAAAATATGTCTTAAGGTCTATCTTGCCTAGATATATATCCCAATTAATTCTTAATAAAACAAAGACAAACCAAACAAAAACAAGAAAGAGTAAAAGATAAAGAAAACATCCTTATGGTTCTTGAATCTTTAAAGTTCTTATTGCATCTTGATAGATTTCTCGTTTCTTTTCCCAAGGTCATCATTCTCTTGATCTCTAGCTGCTTTATTATGTCTCCTCATTCTTCTTTAACTTTAAAATCTCCTTTATAAAAAACCTTTTTTATTTTTAGCTACCTCCCTTTTAAACATGTGAGATCTTAATTTTTTCGTCCAACACAACCCTAACACCTGATCATATTGGACTCCTATGTTGCTTCGTCTATTATTCTAAAATTTTTAGTAATAAATCAATACAAACTTAGAGAAGAATACTAGTCTATATTACCACTATATTAACGAACTTAGGATGAGCATGGTAGGAAATTTTGAAATTTAGAGAAAATAATACTCTTATCTTTAATATGGCCTAAACATGGGACATGTTGGTATAATGTTACTTGGGTAAAAATCTCCTTTATAAACAAAATAGGGCAACTTTGAACATAAGGAGCAACAAGTTACCATGTTGATATTATACCCTAGGTCTTTTTTTCCAAGTTTACTATATTTGCTCCAAATTTATTCAAATCTTCCCTAAATTAATCTACTTTCCTTTAAATGGCTAAAGTAAAACTTGGAACAAAGTATAAATCATTTTAAGTACCAAATCTTATAAAAATACCTAAAATTCAATTAGAATGCTTTAAACAACCATGCTAAAATATAGTTTACTCAACATTTATTAAATTACCTCACACTTAAGCATTTACTTTTCTTCAAGTAAATCAATTTCATTGTGCTCACTCAAATATTCAACAATTCTTAAAAAGCATTAAACGCATCAAACATATCGATCAAAATCTTCAACTACTCATTGAATTGCAACGGTCATCAAGTTGTTAGGCAACTAGCTACCTGTATAAATTCATAAATCAATTCAATTCACTTTACAATTATTCAAACGTCAAATCAATCACAAGTTTCAACTACAGACATAAAATGAACATACATGTTAAAAATATTTCACTATTGAACATATTCATGTCCTTTGCTAATGTAAAGTAAAACATCAAATTTAAATAACACAAGAGCATTTAGAAGCTTGTTTAAAAGGTCACCTAGCCTTTTGACCTTAGAGTAACTACCTTATCATGAATGTTCTTAGTTACTCAATAAGTCGCTATTACAAATGGCTACTAGTACCATTCTTTAACTTTAAACTTTTATTAGTATAAAGCCAGTGGAGTGAAATTTTTGGTGTTTAGTATTCACACATTTTCAATTTTCTTATACAAGATAATGAAAATGTGGTCACGATTACTCAATGCATTTATAATTTATACAAAAAATTTCATGATGATATCCATTCTCTAAATTGATGAAATAAATTAAATTTAACTTATTCATCAAAACTCATAGATGTTTGCCATCAAAAATATGATCAAACTCATAGTGGATTATCTAAACTAATATGATGTCAAATAAAAAAAATGAAAAATTATTGCCTATTAAGATATTCAAAATAAAATTAATAAGCATAAGTACAAAAGTCTTAAATAAAAAGTCCCTCTTGCACTTTAATTGTACATTGTCCTTAATGTATATATCATGTAAAGGTTAAATAAAAAATGGGAGAGGAAGAAAGTAAAGAATTGGTACTTCCTGACATAAATAAGGTAATAGCCAAGTCTTTTCAAATTTTTGCAAAGATCAAATTTCCACTAAAATATCATCTAGCACATTCATGACATTGACAAAATAAGAATAAAATAGAATAATCATAGAAAAAACAACAAATGTGTTAGTCGTAGGATAGGGAATTCGATGGAGTTATATAGGGGACTATCGCCCACAAGTTAATCACATCATCTATTGAAATCATAAAACCAAATCCCCCAGTGATGACTTTATAGTAGCTAGATCAGTCTCTCTCTAATTGGTAATCTCTCGCTTGGACTCTATAATTGTAAGCTCGATCCCTCCTTGATCCAATATCATTGTAATATCTTTGGTTTTCTTCTCAAGGTTTGGCCTTATTAGTGTTGTCTCTCTATGAGGCTCTATGTGACGCTTAAACACTTTATACATAACGTAGAAGGCCAGACTAGTCTTGAGAGAATCTCAATGCCTAAATATTGTATCAAACTGACTAGTATATATTTGATCTAATATATATTGCTCTATATACACTAAAATCAGTAGCTTGAAAGTTGATGAATAGCTCAAATCACAGAGTAATGTCAATGCGCTCGCTTGCTCCTTATCTCTAGGGTTCTCCTTGTATGCATGGATGTCCTCCGCTACTTGTGGTGGTGTGTAGATTAGTGCAAAGTACTGATTGTGCATCAACTTAGAGCTCCACCATCCTTATTACCCTCAAGATGTCCATAATAAGTAAGAAACGAGTGCAAATAACTATTAACTTATGCTCAACATCAAGCACTCGAAATCTCCTCACCAATTGAGTTATGAAAAATGTATCGTTGATTTTAATAAAGTTTGACTGATGCAAGTAGTCCCAGATGAGCTAAATGAAAACATGTCCTAAATGTTTCTTAACTCAATGATCCATGCATTGGAGGAAAAAAGTAGGTTCTAATTAGTTGTCACACTTGTGCTATCATGCCAAGCATATAAGGAGTAAACTAGCATCTTATGCACATACAACATCGATAGAAAGTGAAAGTTGGAATCTTTAGACTTGTGGGTGAATAAGGCTACATTGAGGCCATAACACTTCAATAATTATCGATATGGAACTCCACATAGTCCTAATCAAGTTGAATCCTCATAAGATGTATGGTGTGTATATGCTCCTTAGTATAAACCCTAGTATAAAGATGAAAGTTAGAACTATATAATGGAATCATCATCTTAAGATGTCTTATTTTCATCCAGCTAAACTATGCACATGAAGTCTAATACCATCTCTCAATACACTTGTTCCTATATGTCAATGAAATTTTACCACCTATTAAATTCAATAGTCTCTGTACCCTATCCTCCACGTCAAGCTCTCTTAATATTCCCAAGTTAATATACCACAGTGGCTAAAACTTCTTCATTTGCAAACTAGTAATGCTTTAACTAAAGCTTAGTCGTGAAGTGAAGGACTGGGTACTTTAGTTGCTCTATAAGTGGCAAAGTTAGTGGAATATCTACTTAGGTGACTGTTGCGACTTAAGATTCCTAGGGGTAGCTACCTGTAAAGTGGAAGAAATAACTTTTAGTTTTTTTAGCAAGGCTGCTTCTTCTCTTGCTATGTTTTGATATAGGTGCTACTCATTGAGTCATGATCGAAAAATCTAAAATTTTTAACAAATTAGCTCTCAATCTTACTAAATATGATTCTTATTAGCAAAAGCAACATTGTAAAATGATTGTAATGCAGCATTAAATAGTAAGTATATGTCAAATGATGATATAGGAACCATTAAAATGTTATAATGTCCTTACACAAAATTATGACTAAACCATAAAACCCTCTAAAAACGCATTAACAACATAGTATATCAGGTTCAATATGTAAACTTCTCCCTTGTTCATACATAAACAAAACCATACTCTCATTCTATAATGCCAATTTGAAAACCAAATTAATTAATATCCTCTATCAAAGTTTTTCCAGCTAAAACATTAACCATTTTTCAATCAAAACACAAAGTAAGTCTATGTAAAGATAGATGGCAAAATAATATATGTAAAGATAGATGGCAAAATAATCCAAGAAAAATAATGGTAACAACATGAAATAGAAAGAAGAAAATCACTCAAAGAGTATCAATATGAGTAATCCACTTCTTAGATTTAACACTTCTAATTCAATTCAACTCAATATCAAATTATCTACAAACTCATCCTTAATAATATAATACACCAACACAACCAAGAATAGAGTTAACAATGAGAAACCATTCCTAACAAGTAAATAAACACTACGTCATGCAAAAACAATGCATCATTAATCAATTTCATCCATAAATAACTTAAGTATAGCCCCAAAACATGAATTTAAGCTATAACTCATCCAATCCTAACTATGATAGTCCCCAAAAATCTCTACACAAAAGTTTGTCCATAAGTCACAACCGTCATCCTCAAGCAATACACAATTGGTAGTAATATTAAAAGTAAATGTTAGGGGAAAAGGAATACTTAGAATTCATGTAAATGGGGATGAAAAAGATGGATAAAACATCTAGAAATCTAATAAAAATCTTAACCTTACAAAATTAAGGTTTTTCTCTAAAAATAACACTTTTAACCTAAAATTGGTGAATTTGGTGTGTGAACAAAAGGAAAATTTGGCTTAAGAGAGTCAAAATATAATGGAAATTGCAATGAGAAGGATTGAATTTGGGAGAAAATTAAAAAGAGTGGAAACAATTTGCTACAAATATTTTCTTCAACATTAAATTGTAGTTAAACACAACCTTATATGGTAGCATGTTAAGGCTAAATTCAAGACGTGGATGTGAAATGGGTTTGTGTTAGAGGAAAATGAGGTTTACATGGATGTTACATAAGAGAATGTTTGATAAACAGAGTAATATGAGAAAAACATAATTTAATGTTCTTAAAACACGAGGTAAACATGAAAAAATGATATTGCGTTAGTTTATTAAATAGAAACATAGAAATAGAAGTGACATGAAGTAAACAAAGTGAGAACACAATACCATATTATTGTCTTGTTATAAACTCTTTAAAATTCATCTTCATGTTGAGAAGAATATGGCCTTTACATATGTGAATGTAAACAAATATAATAGAGACATGGGGTTATGCTTTGACCATGTTCAAAAATGGTGTTCTCAACTTCTATTTCTCACTTAAACATAGAAATAACATGCTACATTATTTTCCTTATGTTATGGATGCAATAGTTTAGAGAATTGTATCTAGTTCAATATAGACCTAAAATTGGAGGAGAACAAAAAAGCTACACAATGATATATTTGTCTTATGTTTAATACAAGTACCTTCTACTACTTATACAACAAGAACATGGGGATGACATATAAGGCTGTTCATCTATATAACACCACACGATGCATATTTTATGTAATGTTTAATTCTACTGCTCTTGGCTTCTCATCTAAATTTTTTTTCTACTTCAACATGAAACTAGACACGGGAAAGACAAGTCTAGAGATCTAGTAACATAAGAGTAAGTGTTCATTTTTACTACTCCCTGTTTCTCAAGTGTAAATTGATGTAAGTCAATATAGGGGTATACACGAGGGTTGTTCTCTACCATTTTTACTTGTAAACTTACATAACTTTAATAGAATTAGGTCAAAATTAGAAAATTAGTAAATCACCATCAGTCCTTGCTTTAATCCACGAGTTTAAAAACCATTTTAACTCAAAATAAAAGGCTAAATAAAAAATACAAAAATAAGTCTAAGTTAATCCAATCAAATCAAAGCTAAAAAACTTAGAATGCCAGGTTATCTCCCAACAAGCATTTCTTTATGAGTTTTTAACTAAGCTTCTTACTTGGGAATTTTAGAGATTGTTAATATATTGCTTAAGCTCATTAAGATCACTTCATAAATATAACTTTAGTCAATAATAGTTGAATTTGAATGTACCTTGATTTTGATGCGTGATTACTATAGCCTTATAAGGGAAAACCTAGTAGATAGTAAAAGATTTTTACCATTTGGATTTTAGATTACTTGAAAATTGGTAAAGTAAGGAATTATAAAGCAAGACTTGAACTTTTGGTTTAAACTTCTTAGCATGCTTCAGATGTTTTTCATGCCTCCTTTTTGTCTTTTCCTTTTGTATCCTTGAATTTTCATATGCTACGTTAAGCCATTCATTTAACTCATTGATTTAGAGTGTGTAACTTCAAGGTCTAGGTCATAGTTAAGAAGTTTTATACCCTAATAACCTTTACATTCTAACTCCACTGGTAAGCGACAAGATTTTCCATAAATTGGCCTAAAAGATGTGGTGCTAATGGGTGTTTTTTAAGCACTCATATAAGCCCGTAAAGCATCATCTAACCTTATAGGATAATCTTTCACAGACTGCTCTATGGTTTATTCAAATATCCTTTTTAATTTCCTATTAGTTACTTCCACTTGGCTATTAGTTTAAAGGTGATAAAGGGTGGCAACTTTATCTCTAACACCAATAACTTTTTTAAATTAATGGTTATAACGTGTATACCTCTATCAGTGATTAAAGCCCCATGAGTACCAAAATATGTTTAAAAACTTTTCAAAAGTTTAGCAACTACTCTGCTTTCAATCGTAGGTAAATCTTGAGCCTCAAAAGCAAAACATAAATGGTTCCTCCCATATGTAATTCCTTAATTTGGAGAAGAATCTCTTCTTCTGTTGATAAGTTATTTCCTTAGGTAGACTTGACTAGCTAAGTAGTTAGCATAAAAACCATGACATATCCAAATTGGTGATAATAAGCACATAAAGCTACTTATTAGGCAATGCATCATTTATTTTTTCTTCAACTAACTTCTCCATGTCATACTGCTCAAGACTCAATAGATGGTATACTGCTATTTCTTATCTTTGACTTCGAGATTAAACTCTTAAAATAATAAAATCCATCTAATAAATATTGGTTTATCATCATTTTTGTTAAAAAGATAATGAAATTCTGAGTGGTCAATATAAGCAATAACTTTGGATATGATAAAGTAAGATATGGTTTTATCAAAAGCAAAAACCATGGTTAGCAACTTCATTTTTATAGTTGTGTAATTCTGCTATGCATTAGTCAGGGTTTTGATTTTGTGGTATATAGGCTAAAAACTCTTATCCTTACATTGTCTAAGCGCTACACTAATCAAATCACTTGCATTGCACATTGGTTCGAAAGATAAATTCCAATTTAGTACTATTATAATTGAGAAGTCCGTCAACTTTTCTTTTAAAACCATAAAAACCTTGAATCGTCCAACTTTTTATTTGATTTACTTTAATAACTCTTGCTGTTAAAATCAATTAATTTATTTATTAATCAGTCAATTTTTTATTAATTAATAAGTTCTTATAACCAATATAAATCAATTGATTTTTATTTAACAATATCTTTTTCCAATTAAACTTTAAATTTTTCGATAAGTAAGGACAATCTCTTTCAATCATATTTCAAATTCTTTTATTTTATTAAATCTTTAGTCATTTTTATAATTGTCTAATATCGAATGAACCTTTTAAATTTTAAACTTCTTATCTTACCGATTTAATATTTGGTCCAATTTTTGAAACATTGGTCTTGAGAGCCACTTAAATGATGACTCTCATGTTTTTTCTCTATCGTTTTAATTAAAAAACAAAATAACAAACAAAAGTACATGAGAAACTTCATAAGATTAGGAAGGAAACAAATGCACAAAGTGTTTCTAGACCTCCAAAAAGAAAATATTATTTTTTAAATTATTAAGGTAATGATCTTATGAGTGCCTAAACTTCCTCGCTTTAGTTGGCTGAGTGCTTCAATCAAAAAAATTACTAAATGGGCATTCAACATTTGGAAAAATTCGTGAATTCCTGAAGGAGTAGTCAGTAGTATTAACTTAGCAATATATATAAAGTTCGGTATTTTTTTTCAAGTTGGCAGTAACTGAAACCACCACATAAGTACTTTTGAATCGGTTCGCAATTTTTTCAAGTGAGTAATAGTATTATTAGTACCCAAAATTTATCATTTTAGTTAAATGTTTGAATTGGATAAAATAATAAGGAAGTAATTGAATTCCTTAGTTATTAAACAGTCATTTGGTTTAATTATATTTTCTTGTTAATTAATAAAGACTTGTTTAATTAACGTGATAAAGTTTGAGAACTAACAAAATTATTATTCCTATATTATTAGTTCTCATGAATAAATTGACTAATCTTTAAATACGAAAGATTTGACTAATATTTAAAAGAATTAAAAGAATTATATATTATAAAAAATATATAAATTGATCTACCCAAGTGATTGTTCCAAGTTATAAATGGTACTAAATGCACTTTTTGCTTCTTGGAACATTGCTACTACCTTATTTAAATCAAGGCTATTGCCTCTAATTCTTGTTTCAACGGTTCAAGCAAGTCTTAAGCATTCAAAATAAACTTGTTATAAACAACAAGCTAGTTTAAATTCTTTTAAATTTTCAAAGTTATGGGTTTGTTGAAACTATAGTTGCCTTTAAGCAATCTTTATATGTAGCTTTTAACTTACTCCAAGCATGGATAATCCTCATTTCTGGGTTTAGTCCCATATCGTGATTACTATGCTTACAGAAGTATCATATCAGTCCTGACAAGTTATAACACTACGGTTTTGAATTTAAATCATGTTGAAACTTTATTTTTTATCGCTTTTTCCTTAAAGTAGCTACAGCCCTTTATTTAAATGTCATAAGATTTATTAGATCAATGTTTATTGGAAAACATCAATTTTCAATAATAATATTAGTTTTTGTCCCCTAGAGCCCCTCTATCAGAATTAGCATTTCTTCTGTTCATCACAACATATATAGGAGATCTTAAGCTCCATCGAATTGAGAGTTACGATATGTGATCTTTGTTTTACTTTTTTTCTTTTTTCAACACTAAACGCTACAAACGCTCTCTTCCAACTTCTCGTCATTAAATATAGTTTTAATTAATATTAACCAAAATTCCTTGAAAAGTCTGATAATATGATCAGAAAATGGCTCAGTTTATGATCTCAACTATCTTTGTCTGTAACAACGGATTATAATCTCGACGATTATCCAAGAATATAGAGTATCACGATGATGTCAATAATGTTCTAAGAGAGAGACAGTGATCATGCATTACTATTGATCTATATAGTAATATATGGCTAAAATAAAGTGGGTAAAATAGATCTATACAAATTGATCAGGTCCAATTGTCTCATATAAGTTAAACCCAATAACATAAACTGAGTTTGAGTTTGAGTTTGAAAATTAAATTAAAAAATTAAGACATAGGTTTGGGTTACAAAAATTCAAAAAAATGAATCCACCCCAAACATTTATTCATATATCAATTTATAGTTATCAAATAGTGATTTATCATTCATATAATTTTAAGAAGAGAATAGAAGTCACAAAACTATTTATTCTATTTTTCTTATATATTTAAATTTTTATTCTATTTTAATTAGTTATTATAACAAAAGTAATGATTCATTTTCGAGTGAAGGTGATGTAAAGAAAAAGATAATAAATTCTGAGTTATTTAATATTTATATAAATATTTTATTATTTGAATCTTATCATAACTATACATTTTTAGATTTATTTGTTTGATTTAATTTTTAATAAGGATGTCATAATAAATTATATTTTTATTTTGAAACAAGTTTCTGATTATTTTTATTTGATATATAAATGATAATTTTTTAATTAAAATCGTACAATTCATATGCTAAGATATGAAAAATGTGTATTTTTCATGGAACATGTTAGATATGATCCTACAAATTTTAAAAAAATTGAAATTAATTTTAATTAATCTAGATCTAGTCTGGCTAGGTCTAAATTAATCAAGAAGCACAAATATACGGAACTTTTCCTAATGTCATATTGTAATAATACAGACTGCATATGATTAGAGTTTAAAATGAAAACAAAAGAGAAAAAAGGAATAGTCAAATTTCTCACTTCACATCTAAATAAGTTTATTGGTACAAATAAACCCTTTTAACCTAAGCTTTGAGCTAGCTAATTAAAATGTACTGATAATCACTTCAGAAACAAATACAACAGACCTCTCTTGACAATTCAAAGTACATGACTTGGGAATTTATTTGTTGATAATTGTCAACAGAAGCACTACTTCATATTTTCATGGTTCTTTCTTTCTGACGTGGCTCGTTCAAGCTTGAAACGTTCTTGAACATTGGAAATATAAGTAGAAGCCTTCATATCTACACTTTCATCCCCTGGAAGTCCATAAAACATATCCAATTGGCTAAGCTTCTCACGGCTATTGTCAGCTGGTACTATAAACGACACCTTCTGCTTTGGTGGAGCAACCAGGAAGTCCTGGTTGACCACAAAACCCACAGAAGCTGTAGAGGCTGCAGAAGATAATTGGCTTGGCTTAATTTTGTTGCTGTACTGAATGATTGTTGAAGACTTTGCTGATCGATAAAATGGCATCAACTTTCCCTTCAGTATCCCTCTGCGTTTACGGTTGGAATCCATATTGCCCTAAACCTGAGTGTGATAACTTCTGCAGGAGAGCTTAGGGTATATATAATAGGTGGAAGGTATCTTTTCTCTTTGGGTGTCAGTGGGATTACAGATAGACATGAAAGCTCTGAATGGTCCCTCCACTAAAAATATCATAATAAAGCATAAACCAATCATCTCTGGTTTAAGAACTCCATTAGTTTTAAAACAGTTTCAGATGGATTCTGAGACATGGAGAACTCGCTTTTCTTTAGGGTTTGAGATCCAGTACACCATTTTTTGTTGGGGCTTTCTTCAAATATATCTACGTACAGATTGTGGAGGCAAGTGCCCTTCTCAACTCGCTCACGAGACTTATTGCTGTTACCTGTTACTTAAAAAGATTTAATAAATCTCACATTTAAAATAGATAAAATTAGAATGATTATAAAATATTGATTTAATATATTAGATTCTTTCAAGAAGTTCATTGAATAACCGAATGTTTTATATATGTCTAATCTCAACGGCAGACAAACTATTGTTGTTTTTTAATTTAAGTTTAACCGTTCTGCAGGCTCCAGGCATATTCCTGTTCATAAAGATACGATCATGGTACAACATCTACAAAAATGTTTGCCCTTCTTTTAACTGAAGAATAATCGAGGACTACGTAATATTCTTTTACGTCGAGGATAAGAACAAAGTCGTTTTCATCACTTTGCTAGATATCTAAAATGGAGAAGCAAGTACATTAGTAAAGCGTAGATGCATATGAAGTTTGTTGTGGTTATTACAAATGTATACTGGTCGTTGGATTGATGAAGCTACGGTTAAGGATAGTTGAATGGTCAAGCAACTTGGGGGTGGTTTGCTTTACTCGGACATGTACTGGACGACATCGATAAAAGTCTGGATAAGATATTCCACCAGATTGTTTTGGCACTTTTTATACCAGCTAGGGCAAGTGGCTTTTGTTGGGATTCTACAGCCTCTTTTCAGATAATGATCCTTTTGAATTTTCCTTATCTTTTAGATCTTTTCTTAGTTATTTTCCTTTCCAAAGAGTGAATTTATCTACTAATTATGCCAAGTATTTGGTTATAAACTTTAATTAGGCCAGTGGTCACTGCTCATTCTAGAACAAGAGTATTTTTTGGTCGACCAAAAGTACATTTGCCTTTCCATCCATCCTTTTAGGATAAGAAAGTGAATTATTCCATGATCAAGCCACCCAGTCTCTCATGATAATTAGGTAGGCTTAACGATTAGAAAAAAAGATAATTAGGTAGGATTGAAGTACTACAAGAGGGTGAATTGTAATAGTAAAATATAAATATAATAATACAACTTTTAAAAATATATATTTAAAAATATGTTGAGAATGAGAGTATGAGACTTGAGTAACACTTCTAGACTGAAACTCGTATTTCTTTTGAAATACATGTTGATAGTGTAAGTTACTGTTGCCAGTTCGAAAGTACCATGATGATTTCACGAAGTGATTTCTCTTTTATATTAATATATCACTAGCATGACCTCGCGGAGTTGTTAACTGTCGTAGGGAGCAATTTTGATGATTACAAATATTAAAGGTTTATACTTGCAATTTTGATAATTATGAAATATTAAAAGTTAGCAATTTTGATAATTATAAAATATTAAAGGTTAATACTTGTAATTTATATGAACTGCATGCAAATACATGAGATTATCACTAGAAAGGAGAATGTTACATAAAAAAATTATAAGCACTTTCAAGTAAAGATTAATAGCATCATGCAAATGAACACATAAGATATTTTTTCAAATTAAATGAACACATAACATAATGTAGAGAGGTATCCTATTTTTGTTTATTCAAATTTAAATATGTTAAAATTTATATTTTAAAACTGAAAATACAAAATAATTTTAAAACTTAATGAAAACTTGATTTTATCATTAGAAATTAGAATTGTTAAAGCATATTATGACAAAAAGAGCTTTAGGCAATAATCGACTTATAAGGGTTTTAAAAATGTGTTACTTAAAATTACTATAATACAACAATTTTCGTCTTTCATAATATTAAGAAACAACGATAGTAGTAATTTATTACCATATATTGAAAAAGGAAACAAATTAAAATTTTATATATGTAATATCCAAGATAGTTGCTACTTATTAGAACAATTTTAAGTGACAACCAAGGTGTTACTATTTTAGATTGTATACCCACATATAAATGTGTGTATACATGTATGCGCCCCGAGCGAGCACACTTGTTTGTGTGTGATGCATAATGCAATAACTGGAATAATTTTAAGCAACAACTATAAAGTGTTGTTATTTCAAACTGTGGACTTGTATGTGTATAACATCCTCTATGGCCTGTCCACGTACAAAAATCATACAACATCTCTCACCAATCATCTTCTATTGAAACTCCTCATATGACTTCATTTCTTTCACTGCCTCACTGCCAATTTCACCATCGCCCCCACAAAGCACCACCGTTGTCTTCTTCTATTCTAAGAAGGCAAAGTAGAGGCTTTTTAGAGATAGACGTAGGTAGGTTCCTAGGTTTACATCTCATGTTTTCCTCGTTCTCTTATTTGGTTTGGACATTTTAGCAACTAATTTAACTGAATATTAATTAATTATTAATAGTTTAAATTAGTCCAAGAAATCCAAAAGTTAGGGCCGCAAGCTTTAAAGCTTGCTAATTCACTCTTGTTTCCCACCATATTGTTCGTCCACACTATTTCTCGAAACTTCAGTAAATCACATTCTCCTGCTTCCTTTGCACCAAGTTATAAACCCCAGTTCTTTTACTCTGAGAGTGTTACTTTAGATGCCAAGAGATCTAAAGAGAACATAATTGTCACTGTTCACTTTCAACTTTTGAGGTTTACCTATTTTTCAATTGTATTTTCTTTTTTTGGTGTAGAAACAATTTTCTTTTATGATTATGTTTTTGTTTTGAATGATGTAGTCTGAGAGAGATTCGTCAAGCAAAGGAAATTTCTTGGTATTCAGATGGAGAAACTATTGTTTGAAATGAATATAATCCTTTGATTGTCTATGCTTATGGTGAATTTGTCTCGATTCTATGTTAAATCATTTAAATCACCATGAAAATTTTTCTAACACCAACCAATAAGTATTAGCTTGACCTCAAATTTCCTTGTTTAGCTAAAAAAGTTTATTCTTTTTTTGGGATTATCATGAGTAATTTAGAAGTTTCTTATGTTTTGTAACTTTTTATAGCAGAGTCAGCAAACGAAGAAAGTTGTAATAGTTTTATTTAAATTCTCTTTTATTTATTAAAGAATATAACTTTGGAAGTAGCTTTATATCTCAATTTAATCCTATAATAGTGTTTTACTTATTTGTGAATGTTATTTAGATTAGGTGTTTGGCCCAATAACTACAATCCACCACGTTTATGATCACTACAACATACAAGACATTTAGCAACATATTAAATATCACAAAAGAATAACCAATCGTCGCAAATTAGTATAGGCGACAAAAATTATTGTCATCTAAATCGTCGCTGAATCTTGGTAGTAAAATAATATCCGCGATGTTTTATGAAATCGTCGCAAAAACTTGTTTTTGACAAAAATGATTCGTCGGTAAAAATTATGTGACGATACCAAAAACGTCGTGGATTGTTTTATGTGACGTTTATATTTTATAGATAAAACTTTTTACCTACTAAATACTATTCGTAAGTAATTGTTTTTAGTGACGATTTTATTCTTGTAGCAAAATAGTGTTAGCTATTGAGTTTTTGTTGACGTTTCTTAAAAGTAGGTAAAAACTTTTTATAACGAATTAGCATTTCGTAGCTAATAGGATTTTATGATGATTTTATTTTGGTAACAAAATAGTTTTGGCTACTAATTTTTTTTTTGTAGCAAAAGTTTTTTAGCGACGTTCTGTATACATAGCTAATGACCTTTTGTGACAACATTTTTTAGTAACTAATATTATTTACTCACAAAATTCAATTTTTAATTTAATAATTTTTATAATTGTTAAAAATGAATTTAATGTTTAATTTAATAATTTTTATAATTGTTAAAAATGAATTTAATGTTTAATTTAATAATTTTTATAATTGTTAAAAACGAATTTATTTTAATTTATTACAATTTTTAAGAATTTTTGTAACGAATTTCTTTTGGTAACTAATATTATTTAGTGACAAAATTTAATTTTGAATTTAATAATTATTATAATTGTTAACAACGAATTTATATTGAATTATTACAATTTTTAAGACAGTATGAAATATTAAAATTATTCATTTTATAATTAATGTTAGTGACATATTTTTAAATAATAATAAATTGAAATAAAATAAACATATAAAATAGAATGCATTTTTAACAATAAAATATTTACACATCATTTACAAACTAAGAGTCTTCATCTGAGTCACTACTACTAACATATGCAGAATCTAGTATTTGTTTAACTAATTTTTTAAGCTTCTTAACTTCTTTAATATTACGATCTAACTTAGTCTTCAGTGTCTTATTATCCTCTTGAAGCCCCGTGAACAATGTTGGTTGTGACGAAGAGACACCTACAGGCTTAGGGTCATACCCAAGACCTTTGATATAGGCAGATCGTGTACCAAAGATATTGTTGCAAAATATCAGCAACATTGGGTTGATTCCCCTCAGCCAATGACGTCTGCAACAATTCCTGAATATTTTCCTACAATTTAAAGTAGAAAATCGAGTTAACTAAAAAATAATTACTTACTATTACATAGAAAAATAAATTGTAATATTAATTTATTTGTACATACATAATTACTTTGTGTTTCTTCAAACGTTCAGCCTTGACCTTCCTTGTAGGGTGTGTGCTTGTACAGTGTGATCCTATCACACTCTTGCCCTTGGAGTTCTGTTTGACTCTATAATATGAATTTAAAACATTATAACCAATTAGAATTTAATGTATTGAAAGATAGAATAATAAATTGAAAACATTAAACTTATTAATTCTTGTCAGACAACGACAAATGATCTAGATTCAGTGTTATGAGGAGTCTTCATTAAGGCTCTATTAGCCTTGACTTTAGAACACTGTTCCTAAACTAAGAGAAGTAGTTATGAGATCTATAAACATAATTAATGGAAGGAAATACAAAGAGGACAAAGACAAACCTGAACCTTCGCTGAAGCCCAATAATCACACAATTTATTCCAATTTTCTTCAGTCTTCTGGTCTGCACATGTCTTCTTGCCTCTTCATCGGAAGGAAAAGACTGATAATATTTATGAAGTCGATATCGGTGTTCTTCACCCTTTGTTTCAACAGTGAACTAACATTGCTTGAAACCTCAGGTGTGTCGATATCAACGATATTAAGCTTTATCTATGAAAATACGTATTAGATATGTTATTAATTTAGTTAAGTAAAATTGCAATACATATAATGAAATGAATTGAAATATTACCGAAACTTTATCTAAAGC
>JANZXR010000006.1:27684286-27705489 GCA_027575705.1 Erythroxylum echinodendron
ATGAGATGTGTTGTCCTAATTTCTCTGATTGGTCTTCTCGTATACCCGTTTCCCTGGTCTGACCCGTTATATGGAAATGGGATGTTACAGCTCACCTTACTCTAACCAACCTTCAAGATCGCAACTAGGAATACCATGAAGAAAGAAAATTTCAAGATATATGAGGATCAAAAGAAAGGAATATAAAAAAATGTCCTCAAATATAAAAGAATATGTTGCCATCATATTAGATATGTGGATAGCTAACAATCAGAAGAAGGGTTATATGGCAGTGATGACACACTATATTAAGAATAACTAGACCATACAAAGCAGACTACTGAGGTAAATTATATATATTTAATATTGTTATCATTTATTTTATAATTGTGTTATGATTGATACTTGTTCATATTTGTAAATAGTAGGTTTATTTATATGTTAGCATCACATACAAGTGAAAGGTTGAAAATCATGTTAGTTGAGTATTTAGTAGATTAGAATATTGACACCAATTTGTTTACCATAATACTAGACAACTGTAGCATGAATGACGCAGTATGTTACAAGTTGGGAGCTTGTTGGTTAGTGAGATGTTGTTCCATATATGTTGCTTTGAGCATGTTTTGAATTTGATTGTGAAGGATAGGTTAGAGGTGATAAGGGAAGTGGTAGAGTCAATCTAGGATAGTGTATTGCATTAAAGTGTAACATTTAAAAGAGTTAAGTTTTTGAAGAAATTACACGACAAATACACCTTTTGTGCACAAAGAAGTTGGTATTGAATTATCTTATTAGATGAAATTCAACTTTTAAGGTGTTGGAGTCAACAATCGAGTATGATAAGGTGTTTACTAGGCTAAGATAAAGAGATTTTCGGTATACTTGTTTGCCTATAGAAGAGCAATGCACGAAGTTGGAGATATTTTATACTACTATTGAGTTTTTATCAAGAACAAGATATCCAACTTCGCATAGTTACTTTAGCAATATGTGTGAGATCAAGAAAACTTTATCTTATTAGATTTTTAATTCTGATAGGTGACCAGGTTATGACAGAGTAGATGATGGAGAAGTTGAACTATTACTAATATATGGTAGGGCATATTGTGGCATTCATTTTTTTTGTTGGACCTGATATACAAGATGAAAGAGGTTAATTTATTATGACATATTGTATGGTGATCAGGCTCAAGAGCATGTTGATTTTATTAAATAATTATGGAATGAGTTGTTTAATGATTATTAAGCAAGATTAGACAAAAATTATGATTGCAATAATTCAGTTCTAGCTTGATTTAGGTTCGAGTTCCGATTCAGGTTCATGTTCAACTTCTTGTAAGACTAGTGTAAACCCTCATTTGTAAAATTCATAAAAGAAAAAATAGCTAGGACTTCTTACAATATGATGGAGTTAGACAAATATTTGACAACAAATTGTACGATCAAAGTTGAAGCTATCGAGTTTGATGTAATGCTATGATGGAAAAACCATGGAAAGGAGTTTTCAATCATGCAAGTAACTACACAAGATGTTTTAGCAGTTTCAGCATCCACTATTGCTTTAGAGTCTCCTTTTAGTACTGGTGGTCAAGTTATTAATCTTTATCACACTAGAACTTCATCTTAATACTACGAAAGTCTTAGATAGATGATGAAGATATTAACGGTAAACTCTATTCTTTATGATATATTAATTTTTATCTATTTTTCTTTATGATATTATCTTATCTTATATTATGTTTTATATTAATATAGGTACTAGAATATAGGAGACCAGTCATTCAATTGAAAAATTTTTCAAAAAAATATTCGATGACGAAGGTATATTTAATTGTTTATTATCATGCGTTTAATATTCATTTAATGCAATATTATTACGTATAATTTACATAATGATGTTTCTACCTGCAAATAGTAGTGTAAATTATTAATGATCTTGATTATAATGTTTAGCTATCTCCTTTCTTCTACCGCGAGTTTGTTAACTTTAATCTTTGCTTTTGGATTAACTTATTTTTCATGCAATTACTTTGGGCTTTTATAATAGAAGATATAATTATTTACTTGTGTGTTTTTATGTAAGTTCTAGACTGTTTTTATGTAAGTTCTAGACTGTTGTCTTTGCCTTGCTCAACTTCAATATCCACTCTCTATTCTCCACTCTCCAATAGTCCAATTATAATTGATAATTTTATTTTGAATTTTTGTAAATTATATCATTACAAAATTTGGATAATATTAGCATGATTATACTCTTGTATTTTGACAATTGAAAGATTTTCATAGTATTACTGTCGTACTTCTTACATAAGTAAACTCATGAATTTATAATATATATCATATGTATGCTTAGATTGTATAACTGCAATAAGAACATTTAAAGTTCAAAACTAATACCAAAACCTAAAATACATATGTTTTCGATCATCTATATGGATGGATGTAACATTTAATACATACAATTATTAAAAAATATATTTTTATTGAGCAATTATGAATTTTGTTAATTAAAGAATGCAGTATTTCTTATATATATTTTTGGTTCAATTTATTCTATAATAAATTTATTTTAAACGTATTAATTTCAAAATTTATGTACATTTAATATATACAAATTGTAAGGGTTAATTACCAAAAAAAAGCCTAAACTTTTTTCCAATTATAGCCCAAACTTTAAAAAGTAGCAATAAAATGCCCAAACTTTAAAAAATAGCAATAAAATGCCCAAACTTTCAATTTTTGTCAATTGTAGCCCGACATTAGATTCATTGTTATCTTTGCTGATGTGACACTGTCATGTGTCAATGGACCTTCATTAATTAGATACGTCAGTGTAATTAGCAAAAGTGAGATTGACAAAACTGAAATGACGTTGTTTCAATAGGAGAAAATCACATATCCCTAAGTTGATAATGAGATATTAAGCAGATTGAGAAAATCAAGTAGCAGATTCTCTAACCTGACCAAGGATTTTGTTGGAATAGATTCACGTCTGGAGAAACTAACTCCATTCTTAGATGTTTGGAGGAGGACGATGCTTGCATTGTTGGGATCTAGGGAATGAGAGGAATTGCGAAGGAAACTATTGCTAGAATTGCCTTCGAGAAACTATCTCACCAATTCAAATGTAGCTATTTTCTTCCGAATATAAGGGAAACTAATGAAAAACATAGACTTGCTCATTTACATGAAAAGCTTGTTTATCAACCTTGTTGGAACAGGAACTTGAGAATATGGGATATCTATGAAGGAATGGATGAGATCAGGCACAATCTATGCTCAAGAAGGCTCCTAGTTGTTTTTGAAGATATAGATAAATTGGAAGAATTAAATCGTTAATAGGAACAAGTGAATGGTTTGGTAGTGGAAATAGGATAATCATAACAATTAGAGATGAACATTTATTGATATGCCCTGGAGTTGAAGAAATATATAGGGTTGAGATGTTGGATGATGAAGAAGCAATCCAACTTCTGCGCTCAAAAGCTTTTAAGAACTATTGCCCACAGAAGAGCATTTGGAGTTGTGCTAAGATGTTGTGAAATATGCCATTGTTCTTCCATTAGCTCTTGACATTCTTGGTTGTTTTTTATGTGGAAGATCTATAAATGAATGGAAGATTGAGAATGATGGATTTAAATTACAGACTTAGGGGTGTGATTTTCTCTTGTTTGAACGACATCATTTTAGTTTTATCATGAAACAACGTTGTTTTAATAAGCAGACTCACTTATGCTAATTACATTAACGTGTCTGATTAATGAGGGTACCTTCACACGTGACAGTGCCATGTCAGCAAAGATAACGGCAAGACTAATGTCGGGCTAAAATTGAAAAAAATTGAAAGTTTAGGCATTTTATTGCTACTTTTTAAATTTCGGGCTATAATTGAAAAATTAATAAAAGTTTAGGTTTTTTGATAATTAACCCAATTTTTTAAAAATACATTTTATTAAGCAATTATGAATTATGTTAATTAGATGAATGTGACATTTCTCTTATACCAAAAACCAATTTCTTTTGTAATAAATTTATTTTGAACCTTTTCATTTCAAAATTTTATATTTAATATCTACAATTTTTAAAATACATTTTTAGTAACCAATTATGAATCATGCTAATTAGATTATTGTGACAATTCTCATATAACTTTTTTTTGTTCACTTTCTTGTATAATAAATTTATTTTGAAATTTTTTTCAAAATTTTATATACATTTAATGTAAAAAATTAAAAATACATTTTTATTAAACAATTATGAGTTACGTTAATTAGATTAACGTGACAGTTCTCATATACAATTTTTTTGGGTTCACTTTCTTATATAATAAATTTATTTTCAAAGTATTCATTTCAAAATTCTATGTACATTTAATATATACAAATTTTTAATAAACACATTTTTATTAGGCAATCAGGAATTATGTTAATTAGACGAATGTGACATTTCTTCCATACTATTTTTTGGTTCACTTTCTTTTATAATAAATTTATTTTAAACTTGTTCATTTCAAAATTTTATGTATATTTAATATATATAATTTTTGAAAAAAACATTTTAAAAAATTAATTATGAATTATGTTAATTAGATAAATGTGACAATTCTCAAATATTTTTTTGGTTCACTTTCTTTTATAATGATTTTATTTCTAACTTATTCATTTCAAAATTTTATGTATATTTATTAAGTAATTAAGAATTATGTTAATTAGATTAATGTGACATTTCTCATATATCTTTTTTTGTTCAATTTTTTATAATAAATTTATTTTGAACTTCTAATTGCTAGAATTTTATGCACATTTAATATATATAATTTTGAAAAAACACATTTTATTAAGCAATTATGAATTATTTTAATCAGATGAAAGTGACATTTCTCATATACTATTTTTTATGTACTTTCTTCTATAATAAATTTATTTTAAACTTATTCATTTCAAAATTTTATGTACATTTAATATATACAATTTTTTAAAACACAAATTTTATTAAGCAGTTATGAATTATGTTAATTAGATGAATATGATATTCCTCATATAGCATTTTATGGTTCACTTTCTTTTATAATAAATTAATTTTGAACTTATTCATTTAAAAATTTTTATGTAAATCTAATATATACAAATTTTTTTAAAAATTTTTATTAGGCAATTATAAATCATGTTAATTAAATGAATGTGATATTTCTCATATAACAATTTTTTGTTCACTATTATAATAATTCATTTTGAAATTATTCATTTCAAAATTTTATGTACATTTAATATATACAATTAAAATAACACATTTTAACAACCCATTTTTAAAAGTAAAAATTGAAAAAAGGGACAGGCTCGAGTCCCCATATCTGAGGTTCGAGCCTAAAATTTACTTCTTCTTATTGTGAAAATCCAAAGAAGGGTCAGGTCTTGTGTGAATAAGTTTTTGTCTTATGTTGCTAAACTTCAAACAATTAAATTAGTCCTTAGCTCTCTTCACATAATTTCGAGTTCACATATGTTTCTATCCAAAAGTCTTATTAAGACATATGAAAGAATGTTTAAGGATTTATTGTGGAGCCATTTCAATGGTGGAAAGGGAATTGCTAAAGTGAAATGGGCTGACATCTGTTTCCTCAAGGAAGAAGGAGGTCTAGGTATATTTTCTATCAAAACTGCAAAGCTTACTCTAACTCTTAAAAGAATGTGGTTGATACTTGAGGACAAAAATTACCTATGGCTAAAGTGGTTGCATACTTATTTCTTAAAGGAAGAAGCATATGGGCCATTGGACAAGCTACTCATTTTTATGTTTTTTGAATCGGTAGTTATAGTTGAGAGATATTGTCCAACCAGGAATTGCAGAATTGGCAATGAGAGAATTGCTTCTGTGTGGTTTGACAACTAGTATAAATTTGGGAAATTAATATGCTCTTATAGGTCATAGGGGGCTATGCTGAATTATCCCATACACACGCTAAGGTTTGCTCACTGATCAGTGAAAGAACTTGGTAGCTTCCTGAATGTTTAAGGGACCTACAACCTAACTACTCCCCTAACCCCTTAGCCTTTGATAGATACTTATAGAATGGGAAGTCAGTTTATGATTGTTTAAACAAGTCCACCAAAGAATTTATAAGAGGAAGAAACCTTAAAGTTGATTGGCGTAAGATAGTTTAGAGCAATTGTTTATTGCTCAAAACTTCCTTTCTTTTATGGTTGACTATCAAAAGAAAACTGAAACTGAGTACCACTAACATATTGAGTTACTATGATTTAAACAAAATTTGCTCTTTACGTTTGGAGCAAGAGGAATCTTGTGGTCACCTATTCTATGAATGCAATTTAGCAACCAATATATAGAAAATAGTGAAAAGAAAATGTTTGTGGTCCATCCATGGAAACTCATTTACCCTCACTGTCCAATGGCTCATTGATCAGACAATAATACCAAGACCATCTATGTATATTTACACAGTTACTTTAGGGACCTCTATGCAAACTATCTGGAAGGAAAGGAACTCTTAGAGACCTCCAAACAAAGCTGCTTCTAAAGAGGCTTTAATTTCAGAAGTGATCAATGAAGTAAGGAAATTGATTTTAATTAAAGATATTCCCCAAAAATGTAACTCTGATCTAATTTCCTCCTTGAGAATCTAATTTCTAACATCTCCTTTTAATATTATGCTTCTGGTACTTTGGTAAGGCTTTGCAATTAGGTCGTAATTATTTGAAAGGGTTCCCCTTAATCCTTTCTTTGTTGTTTAACACTTCCTTATTATTAATGAATTTCTTTACATTTAAAAGAAAATTTGGTGGCCACCTTTGAATAAACAACTTTTTCTTATGCAAGCTATCACTCATAATGACCTTCCTCTATTCTAAATTCTCTTGAATTGAATTTAATTTTCTTTTCTAGAATTATCCCATAAGATCGTATTAATCATAGTCTTATGATACATTCTAAAGTAGCAAACTTTAAACTTAGTTCTTAAGAATTAGACAAGAGTCCTAAGGGTATATTATGAGATTTATTTAACCTCTAAGGTCTTATATAATGTAAGTTGAGATCTTATAAGTTACATTAATTCCTTTTATATTCATTTATGTGCACTTAGTAAAAGTCATGTGCTACAGTATTAACTCTTATTAATTTGAAGCATGTTTATTTTATAAATACAATACTGTACAGAAGTTTGTTCATATAGGCCTGCCCCGGACACAATTGGAGCTGACGCGAAACACAGCCTTTACTTAATGTATAGCCTCAATTCAATTGTCTATTATTAAATTTATCTTTCTGAACTCTCATCTTGCAACTTAAGATAGATACAGTGATCATATGATCACTTTAAACAAATTTCCTTTTGACTTATCATATAAGTCAACATTTGCGATTTAAGTCTCTTGATTATTCTCTCAATTATCACCTTAATAATAAACTTAAAACCTACCTTATCTCTAGTTATCACAAATACTAGTGTTGATTACTCTTATAAGAAGACTAATCTTTTATTTGCCTAAAATAATTATTATATATAGTAAACATATTTTAGAATCAAGTATTAGTTTTCTCATTCTCTAGATGCTCTTACTAATGCTTCTTTATTTGTTCCCATCATTCATTTAATAATTGGAGAGGAACTTTCTAGTTCAGATTTGGAATTATTACCTAAAACTTTCACTTATATGGAGGTTGAGGATGTCAACTTTGCTCTAAATCCCAATAAAGCACCTTGTCTAAAAGGGTTGAATGCAGTATTCTTTAAAAAAACTTGGATGTTAATGGAGAATATGGTGACTAAATTTGTTAAGGGATTCTTCACACAAGGGAATATGTTGAAAGAGCTTAATAAAACCTTTTGATGCCTCTTCCCTAAGTCTAAATCCCCTAGCTCTTTGAAAGAGTTTAGACCTATCACCTATTGTAGAACTATATATAAAGTCATTTCCAAGTTGATTGCAAACATATTGAAGAATGTGCTTCTAATCATCATAGGTGATTTTCAAGGGGCTTTCATTTAAAAAAGTTAAATTAGAGATAACAAACTCTTGAAACAGGAGCTTTGTAAAAGTTATAATAAAAAACTAGATCATAGAAATTGATATACTCTTGAAACAAGAGCTTTTTAAAATTTATTATAAAAAACTAGATCCTAGAAATGATCCTATTAAGATTGACTTGTAATAGGATTTTGAATCTAAGGATTAGTGCTTTATCATCAATATAATGACGGCATTTGGCTTCCTTGAAGTCTTTGTTGGTTGGGTGGAGCAATGCATATTAATAAACTTTGGTATCTTAATCATTAATAAACCTACAAAGGTTTTAAAGGCAGTTAAAGGCTTAAGGCAAAGAGATCTCATATCTCCTTACCTCTTTATTTTATGCATAAAAGTTCTCACGAGACTAATAAAGCTACAAATAAACATTAGCAAAGACAAGAGCTTTAAATTCTATACTAAATACAAGAAATTTAAAATCTCCAACTTATTCTTTGTAGTAGACATCTTAATCTTCTTTAAAGCTGATGCCCATTCATTTTGCACCTTATTAACAGTGATAAACCTATTTAAGAAGCTTTTAAATTGTAAGTTAGTAAGGACAAGAGAAAACTGATTTTATCCGTAAGTTCTTAGCACTTGAGGGCTTGGTTACTTCCATTATTGACTTGAAGTCCATGAATCCCCTTATCCGCACTATTTCAAGGAGACCCTCTTTCAATGACTATTTCCCTCTTACAGGAAAAAAAATAAAAAAGGCTCTCTAGATGGTGTAATAAAAGTTTGTCTTAAGTTGATCAAATTTGGCTTACAAATTCAAGAAATGTAATCTTTGTTCATATTAGTCTTATCACCTCTTAATCCCTATTAGCATAATTAGAACCATAAAGAGGATGATATTTCATGGTTAGGGGACCTAAAAAAAAAGTTTATCCAAAGTCAAATAGAAGGAACATAGTATGTCTAAAGATGAAAGTGGTTTAGATATCATCCTCTTCAGACTAATCAATAGAGTGTTGCTGATAAAGAGGTTATGAAGATTGCTTCAAGTAAAACGGATTTCTGGTTTAAGAGACTACATACATACCACATAAACAAAGTTCATTTTTGGTCCTTCAACCTAAAAATAAATGCTTTATAGACATTGGTTCAAATGCTTAGAAATAAGGATTTAATTGGAGGGGCGACTGAGTATATGATTGGCAATAAAGAAGATGACAACTTTTGATTTGATCATTAGTTAGATCTAGATCCCCAAAGGAATATCCCTAGGCTTAATGTATTAAATAATCTAATCCCTTAGAATGCATCATTCTGTGAAGTCTTTAGAGCAAGGTGTAACTATTTTGAGGCAATTCCAATAAGTCCCCCTTTTAAATGATATTAAAGTCTGAAATTAATGCTAATGAGGAGGATAGCATAATATGGAGCTTCAATAAAGATGGTAGGTATTTTAATTTCTTGTGCAGGAAGCTGTTGAAAACCTATATTCCAAAAGTCAAATAGTTTAAGTTAGTGTGGTTTCTCTAATCCAACTATAGAATTGTATTTACATTATCGCTTGCCTATAAGATTGACTTCCCACAGATGATAAACTGATCATATTTTTAAATGTTACTAGATCTTGCCCTTTTTGTAACTATGAGGAGGAAAAGATTAATAATCTTTTCTTTAAATATGGTTATTTGGAATGGATTAACTTAACTTTGCAACATCCCAACCTCTCCCTCTATATAAACCAATCTAATTGCATGGACATGTATGAGCCACAATGTCTGGAAGGGGACATTATTGCTTTTAAAATGATGTCAAGAGTTATTGATTATCTGTTGCGGAGAGAAAGAAACAAAATGGTATTCTAAAGGCAAGTTAACATTACAAAAAAATATGTTTATTAGTTATGTTTTTTCTCTACATTTTAGAATTTGTAGCCAAAAGCCTATATATCTCTATGATTTTTATAAATCATAGCCTAATTAACCAAATAATAAGATTGACCTTAGAAAAATACTTTGTAGGCTTTCTTAAACACACTATCATTAATTTATTCTTTCGCTTGTTTTTATAGTGCAATGTTATTATTTTAGCTACAAATTATTTTTTTAGCATAAACAATTATAATGAATGGGCTACATTTTCATTTAATAGCCAAAACTATTATCTACATTTTTCACACAATAAAACAAGGTCAAATATAGACCGCTAATCTCTTTTTAATAGTTTTTATCATTAAAATATAAAATAAAACCCTTTTACAAATCCTTTTTGCAGACTCTACTAAAAAATGTGAGGTAATGAGTTTATGGTGCCTCTTTTTGGTTCGTTGCTAACTAAGCCTGTTGTCTTTCTTAAACAAAGAATGTATAGTGAAGATTTAGAGAAAAAATGGATTGAGGTATATACACAACATTTGTGCACATTCTACAGGTTAGTGTTTGATGGTTTTTATTTTGTATATCTATCTAATAATGTAGTCTTATGACTTGTCGAGGGGCGGGTTTGACTGAGGATGACGGATTTGGACTTTGGTTATAGGTAATGTGGGCTAAGGCGAAGGTTGTAGGGAAATTGTAGGCGTTGATCGTAAGGTTAGAGGGTAGAAAGTGACCAAGGAGGGAGAAGGAGGGAACATTTTTAGCTTAAGGTGTTAGCTTTAGAGATATAGGAAGAAAGGGGGTTTAGGGTTTGATTTTACTAAGGTGAACAAAATAGCTTCAAAATGAGGGGAGGACAAGGAAGAATGGGCAGTTTTTTTACTAGTTTTTGGTTAGGGGAAAAAAGATGATAAGGGTATATATATTCATGATTAGACTTAGGGGATAAGAGGGATAAGGTAGGAGCGAAGGGGTTGGAAGATTAAGAAGTCAAAGAGGACAACACGAGGACAATAACTGTTATACAAGTTAGGGATAAAAATATATGAAGAGAGCATGAGAGGTTAAGAGGCATTATAGTGGGCAGGAGAATAGGGAGGGATTACTAAGGCCACCATTTTAGGAGAAACATTGACTTACCAAGTTTTTTATTTTTTGTTTGTCTTTAATGTGGTTGTGAGCTTGTTCCCTCCATTATTACAGTATCATAGTTTGGTTATGTATAACATTTACTCTTCTTCTGTTGCTTGGTTTGCCACAATCATATAAACAATTGCATTCTTTGGCAATATATGTATCTCATGGTTACACGAACAAATCCCTTTTTGAAGTTCATATAAGAAACAACGTTCCATTACTAAGGGCAACTTGGCTTCTATTGAGACTGAAGATGACTTTGATGTATCTTAATTGAAAAAGTATCTTTGTTGTGTATTATTATTTAAGTAGGTCAGGAAGTTTTAAAGAAAAATGTATAAATAATTAAATACAAATTCTTAACATACAAAATCATTTTAAAAGTTGTGCCAAAATATAAAGGTTTTATAACTATATATTGCCTCTGTAATTATTGTTGTTTCCTTATTTCCTTTTAGTGTCTTTTTGTTGAATAAATTTGTTACCATCATCACTACATATTTCCTTCTTTCTTTATTTTTGGTGTTTCTATGTCAATTTTGATTATTTATTATATTAGTTGCAACCTAAATTGCATTCACTAATTTAGTAAATGACTCATAATTGTTTAGCTATACGGATAAAAGTTGGATGACTCATCGAAAATATTTCAGCCAAAACTTAAAAGAATTGAAGACTTTCATGAAATTTGTAAAAAATCCAATGGGATCAGAATGTGAAATTCGTTGTCCTTACATAGATTGCTTAAATTTCAACAATCAAAATCAAAATATGGTATATAACAATTTGCTAATATGAGGTATAGATAAGTTCTATACTTAGATGGATTTATCATGCAGAACGTTTTGAAGCTAGTAATGCTTGAAGTTTTGAGTTAAGTGATGAAATATGTGGAGTTGATGATGATAATAACAATAATGATATAGGTGATGGAATTTAAGAAATGTTGGAGGATGTGGCGAATTATATGGAGACTATGAATGATAATACTAAGCTTGATACATTTTGTAGAATTACACTAGATGATTTTGAGAAGTTATTGAAAGAAGCTCAAGAAGAATCATACTTGAGATGCTCTAATTTTTGACAACTACATTTGTTATGAAGTTGTTGCATTTGAAAGTATATAATAAGCAGAGTAACAAATCTTTTAACTTGTTTCTAGACATCAAAAACATGATATGTTACTCAAAAGTTTGCTTAGCTTAGATTATGATGGAAATGAAGAGAAAAGTGAAAGTTATTGATTCTAATTCCTAATCTTATTCTGTCACTTCCTATATATAATATAATTTAACTTTAATACTTTTTCTCAAATTGCAAACGAAAGAAGATGCAATTGAATGATCGTTATGCCCATGTCACATTTTAGCTAAACATATTGTAAATGGTTAAGTTATGTGGTGTTTTCTTTAATTTGAAGCAAATAATTACTATATAAATTTTCTTATAATAATTTTAGCTGACTTGAGCTAAGTTTATTATTTGTGATAAGGCATCGATTTGGAGAAGATTTTTTTCCGTAATATTTGACATCATGTCCAATCACATTTCAATGTATATTTTTTTTGTATTGTTTGTTTACAAACTATAAAGAATACTTATACTTTTTTTTTAATATTTTGGGTAGGAGCAAAGTTTCACTTATTTATATTATATTATTCATTAGTTTTGTTAGTACAACTTTATGTTACCATATATTGAATGCATTGAGATTTAAACTAATAAAGCTTCTCTACAACTTAATATTTATTTGCTTTATTGATACCCAATTTAATAATGACACTAGATAAAATTAATAGTGAAGGGTTTAAAATTATTTATCCAAATAACAATACAAACAATAATAAGAAGAAAAAATATCGAAAAAAAACTTCTCGAGACATTTTATAGAAAACAATGTAAAATCGTCATTGATATAGATTACACAAAATGTTGCAAACAATTTTTGGTTACATTTTTACACACTCGTGGTTAAAAGAATATACTTACGAAATTATCAAAATATAGCAAATAATCTATAACTAAGATAGCACAAAATGTGGCCGAATAATATTTGCTACATTTTTTTGTTGCCTAGTGCTAAATTTTTCATATTATTGTGTTTTTGGTACAAAAATAATTTGCCGCGAATAATTTTACTTTATACATGATTTGAGAATTTTTTTTTGAAAAATTAAAAGTAATATTGATTAAAGAATAAGAAGAGATAAGTTTAATACAAGCTACAAATGACTGAGAGCAGAGAGCTGACAAGCTCAACTATGACGTGAAACGATGCCGTGTAGCTAGAGATTCAAAATCAAAACAAAACGACTCCGTGTAGCAGAGGGTTAAAACATCAAATGTCGTCTTTTTGAGTAAACGTTCGTTGCTCTTTCAGTGGTTTCTCCAGAAGCTTCCGAATTAGGGTTACTTACCCTTCAGCTTACGTCTTCAATCATGCCTCCTTTAAGGTAAGAAGTTCCTTCGATGCTTGGTCTCAGAGAGGATACGACTCAGGACAACACACCCGAAGCTTCTCTTCAATTTAGGGCGAGTAAGTCGTCTTTGTCCAACTCCTTGTGTATGTATCAACGTAAGTCTTTTCTCTATTCACGTACTGCCCATGTTTCTTATTTCTAACGAAGTTTTAATTTCTCCAGAAGAGAGCACAGCCCTTAGGAAGAAGCTTGTCAGTTCCAAATACAAGCGTGGACACAGGTAATATCTTCAGATCCTTTTAAGAATTCTTGCAACAGTTGTTTAATAGATTTGCCATGATGAAGCTAGGTTAGCACTTATACCTACATATCTTGTTGAGATGAGGATTTGCTCTCTGATTTTACTAATCAGAGAGCTCAGAACCACCTCCCTTGTGCGTGCTTTGGATTGGAATCTCCTATAGTTCCTTTCTTGCCAGATCTCCTTAATGAAGGAGGCAAGAGAGATAATATAGACATGCTCATTCTGAGTAGAAGAATTGGACAGCCTCAGTAGCCATTCCATGGCTTCAGTGATGGTTGAGCCTATAGTAGGAGTCAAGTTTAAGGCTTTAACCCGCTCCCGTAGGAAGTGTGAGAATGGGCATTCAAAAAATAGATGGTCCCTGGATTCTAGTACCCTTTCACATAGCACACATTCTGAATTGATAGACAGATAGTGGAGTCAATCAGTAGTACTCAATCTATTCTGAATTGTGAGCCATAGTAGAATAGAGGAACTTGGCATAAGGGACTTGTGCCATACAATAGGAAACCATTCTTTTCTAGGACTGTTATGTGTTTGCCACTTTCTAAAATTTGAGATACGGAATGTGTTAGGAGGAAGGTTGAGGCAATATAATAGGTCATCCTACTACTAGTTGGGTTGATAGCTTGGTAGCAAGGATTGTAGTTCAGAATGTACATTCCAATGCCCTCGGAGTATAATTGACTTGACCTTAGGCTGGATGGGGATATTGTTCCATGACTGAAAAGCCTGAGTAGGGCTAATTAGGGAGCCTAGCCCTGTCCAGTTGTCAAACCATAGATGTGCCCTCTCTCCGTTTCCTACCCGACAAGAGACTAGAGGTTCAATTATAGGCCTAGTTCTCAATAGTTGATACATTTTCCATGAGAATGAGGGTCTAATAGGTATAGACCAAATGCTGGATCCTTGTAGGACCATAGGGAATTTTTTTCTAGGAGGATATTCCATAGATTCAGGATCAAAGTAGCCCCGTTAAAGGATGGTAAGGAAATCAGTCCTAGTCCCCTTTCCTCCTTTCTTCTGCATACATCTTGCCATTTAACCTTAGCTAGATGGTGGTTGGTGTTCAGGTTCCCCCATAAGAATCTTTAGAATAGTTTCTTAATTGATTTAACGACCCCCTTTGCTAGGGGTATATTGGAGGACCAGTAGATATGTAGGGAATTTAGTACTGCTTTGATAAGCTGTAACCTCCCACCAAAGGAAAGAACACGGTTAGTTTAAAGGCCCAAACGTTTCTATATTTTCTCAAACAGGGGTTGACATTCCAAGAATTGGATTCGTTTAGTGGTTATAAGCAGCCCCAAATAGGTTAAAGGGGCAAGTTTCCTGGCCATTCCAGTAAGTAGACAGATTCTGTGTTCCATAAAGTTAGCTCCTGAGGCTAAGACAAAGTGACTTTTAGAGAAGTTAATCTCTATCCCTGATAGATCCTTGAAGTCAGTCAGGGAAGACATTAGAACCTCTATAGACTGAGCATGAGCCTTAGAGAATAACAATAAGTTATCCGTAAAACAAAAGTTAATCAACCCAACCTTCTTACATTTCGAGTGATAGCGAAAGGTCTCACTGTTTTCCACCTTTTTCTCGATTATTAGGCTAAGCACTTCCATGCAAATAAGAAAAGGATAAGGGGAGATAGGGTCCCCTTGTCTCAGCCCTCTGAAACCCTTAAAGGAATTTGTTGGAGAACCATTAACAAGGATAGAGTAAGTGGGTGAGGTGAAGCAGGCTGAGATCCAAGTAATGAATATCTATAGGAATCCCATTAGTCTTAATGTCCATAGAAGGAACTCCAACTCCATATGATCAAAGTCTTTTTTGAAGTCAACCTTAATAGTATAATTAAGAGGGCTATTTTTCCTTTGGTATCCCTTCATTAACTCCTGGACTATGGCATATTTGTCACCAATTCTTCTCCCCTTTAGGAAAGCACTCTGATTTTCAGATATCAAAAAATCCATTATCCTTTTCAGTCTATTTGCCAAGATTTTAGAAATAATCTTGTAGAGGATGTTGGCACATGCAACAGGTCTGTAGTCTTCCAAGGAAGATGAGTACGGTTATTTAGGGATCAGGCATATATGTGTTTTGTTTATTTCCTTCAGTAGAATCCTATTGGAGAAGAATTCCAATATAGCATCTTTGATCATAGGTCCAGTTTTATGCCATGTTTTTTGGAAGAAGAAACTATTAAAACCATCAGGACTAGGAGATTTGTTTGGGTGCATGTGGAAGAGCACCTCTTCTATTTCCTTCTCATCCACTGGCTTAATAAGGGTGGCAGCCTGTTCCTGAGTGATCTTCCTCTGTATGAAGGATTCTAAGTAGTTTAGGTTAGAAGGAAGCCGAGAGTGGCCATAGAAACACTTGAAATATTGTTCAGTTTCTTTAAGGAGATCCTCTGGTTTGGAGATCTCCTCCCCATTCTGCAATTTTAGGGAGCAAATTCTATTCGTATTCCGTCTGGCCTGAATCGAATTGAAGAATAATTTAGTGCACCTTTCACGATCCTTTAGCCAATTTATTCTGGCTCTTTGTTCCAGTAAGCTAGCACGATCCTTTGCTTTGGAGAGCTAGTCCATCAATAGAGTTTTCTCAGTTGACATTAGGCTAACATTGGACGGATCGATTTGAAGCTACTGCTGGATCCTAGTGAGATCCTCTCTTGCAGTGTTAACTGCTTGTTGAGTGGAGGAAGATCTCCTACTCATTAAGAGTTTCATCTCTCTTTTGATAGACTTTAGTTTCTGCACATACTGGAACTGTTTAGTACCCTCCACTATAGTATTCATTCCTCTATGTAACGCCGCAGTAAAACCCTCATCATCAAGTAATAGATTATTAAATGTAAAAGGGCCTCTTCTACCTTGAAAGTAAGCTAAGTTGTCAATTTGCATAGGCTATGTTCTGAAAATAGAGGATCCAGATAAGAAGTGGAACTGTTCGGGAATTGGGTTATCCACTCCTGACACCATAGTTCTGTCCAATTTTTTCCATAGAGCCCATCGGCTCTGTTGCTTATTACTCTAAGTATAAAAATGCCCCTAAGCCTTTAGATCAAAGATGCCTAGATGGTCCACACAATCCTAAAAATCAATAGAAAAGGTGTTTGGGCTGAAGTTACCATCCGCTTCCATTCGATATAATGTGGTATTAAAGTCTCCACAAAGTAGCCAAGTTCCATTGACTAGATTCTGGAATTGGTTCAAGCTCTCCCATAACTGTTTTCTCTAGAAAACACGATTAGAGCCATAGATGAAGGAGAAGAAGATGTCAGTATTTTCCTGAGTAAGGTGACAATTCAAATGTATAACTTGCGTCTAAATAGCAAGGACCTGAACTTTCACAATACTGGAGTCATATCTAATAATGATTCTACCATAGCTATGAGCTTGATGATTTGAAATAAAAGTCCACTTGGGACCCAATTTATTCAGTAATTTAAGGTTTACAGCTCTAACTTTAGTTTCTAGTAGAGCAAAGATCCATGGATTAGTGCAATTGACAAAATCCCTTAAAGCTGAGAGCTTTTTAGGGCAATTATTCCCCCTCCCATTCCATACGATGATCTTTATAAATTAAGCAAAAGTAGATTTGGAGCCCTTCCTTCGACTCCTACTATTTGTCTTTTTTACCACTGCCATAAGAGAACCTATAGTTGGGTCTTCCTCCTTTGTGGCTGAACTAGATTCAATCCTATCCGCTAAAGCAGATTCAGTAGAGTTGCCTCTAAGGTTATCTGTAGGATTAGCTTGAATAGGCTCCTGAATTTGGCTAGCAACGTTAGTCACCTCTCCAGTGACTTCAGCTATGGTTTTAGTAATATCTTCTTCCCTGTTAGGAAAATCACCCCCCTTTTCCTCTGCAGTGTTTAGCAACTGCAGGTCTCTCCCTGCACCTGCTGGCTTAGAGTTACTCGCATGGTCCTCTGTCACATTCATAGTGTCAACTCCCTCACTCTGCTTGTTTCCAGCAGTGATGGGAGGCTCACCCATTAATTCATCATAATCTCCTCTAATAAAAATCTTACTCGTAGGCATCCACTTTTTACCTTGAGCTGATGGGGATGGTTTCCACTGATATTTGACTAGCACGGTATCCTCATAAAAGGAACCATCAAAAGCCAACCTCATAATAGGGATAGTCTCCGGTAGGTTGGAAATGTCCATGCTAATGCACATTCGGGCATATCCTAACCTCTTCCTTATTACCGTATTTTCATCTAGACATAGAGGATTACCAAGATAACTAGCAATCATACTCAAGCCTTTAGTTGTCCAATATTCAAGGGGAACATTAAATAGATTTACCCAAAGGGGCACTGACCTCCTTTCTTGGCAAGATAGTTGGAACCCTGGCTTCCATGGTTGTAAAAAAAGTGGGAAATTTGCGATATGCCATAGGCCTTCTTCAACGATTTTTGAGGCTTATGTTTTAGAGGAAAAGGTAAAGAGGATGTACTTGTCTTTAACTATAGTTGCCTCCTAGAATCCCTTATTTTTCCACATAGATTTGGTCCATCGTAAGATAAGGGGAAATGGTGGCCGTTTGTCCCAAAAGAAACCAATCAAGGAGTTCTGCCAAGATTTTACCCCCTTCCTGTAGGGTTTCCTGATCTGGAAACACAATAGGTCGCCCATTGTCTATCTTTGGAGGACAAAAGTGCAAAGACAGATCTGCAGCCACAGAACCTTCTCCCACAACCTGCTTCCAAGTTCTCCTTACCGAGCTGGAGAGGGGAGAGGGACATCTGTGGAAGGTGTGATAGAAGGGCCAGGAAGAGGGTCGACTGAGGTGCCGAGGGAGGATGGGGAGGAAGTGTGAGATGGTAAAGGGGGAAAATCTTCCCTGTTCGTGTCAAGTGGTGAAGGAGTGGAGGTCTAGGCTGAGGGCATATTGGAAGGTAGTATCTGTTGTAGCTAGAGAAGGAGAGCAGGGAGGCAGGACATCCTGCCCAGAATCTGTTTGGTAGAGACAAGGAGGAGGAGGAATGTAGAAGGAAATGCTAGAGAGGAGGAAGGAAGTATTAGAGAGAAGGTAGAGCATCTCTCTCTAACCCATTTCTTTTTTTTTCCAGTCCACTTGGTGAGAGGTGCAACACGAGAACTTCCCAGGAGGTCACCCATCTTAATACTTGAGAATGTAGCGAACGTAATATGCGACCCTTTTTGACGAATGAACGTAGTGTAAGCACAAAGCTATTCTCTTAAAAGAGTTTATTTACTTCATACGAGAAGACTGATGTGCTCGAAGATCCAACTCTTTTACAATCCTAATACTATCTATGCCCGAAAATTGCTTTAGGTTTGAAGTAGGAATGTATTTCAGTTGACAGATGGAGAATTATTTGGTTATCATATGTGATAGATTTGCTCCTTCCCTAAGCTAGTTTCGTTTTGATTAGATTATCTCAATTTAAGATATTTTTCTAACTAACTAAGTCTGACCTTGCTTTCTATCATCTAACATAATTTGTGATATTAATGCAATTTATTTAACTTTTAAAATAATATTATTATTTCCAACAATATATACATTATTTTGTACATATTTAAAATTATGAAAATAATTAAAAATAAGTTATTTACCTAAAATGTTTAAATTTTCATTGAACCCAATCCTTCACTACTTTAGTTATCAAAATACATATTAAAAATTTATAAATAAGTAATTATCCTATTTGAAATGATACAAGGTTGTTGAAAGTCAAAGATAATTTACAGCTGACGTAGGATAATTTGGGTTATGATTTAAGAAGTTTGATAATATAATTAGAGTGTGGAATGTGGAATGGCTGTGGAATGACGGGTTTTAATACTGGTCCGGACCCCCCATCCACCTACCATACAAGAGAACGCGTTAATTCAGCCTGTCTTTAGTGTGCCTAAACCACGGACTCACTGTCGCCCTTTTATATTGTCCTTTTACTTTGTCAAAATGGACTCAGTAGACTCCTTTTGTGCTGTTCTTTTGCTTTGTTAAAACGGGTTCGGACTCACTAAACCACTTTTGTATTGTTCTTTCGGCTTTTCCCCAAAATGGTTCAGACTCGCTGGACTCCTTTCGTATTGTTCTTCTACTTTCTCAACTCAAAATGGGTTCATGTTTTACGGATATACATATCCAGTGCGAGCGGGATTAGTCTGAGTGTAGATGACTTATAGGCGTCTTTTCATAATTAGGACTCTAAGCTAACCCAAAAAAAAAGATGAGAGTCCCCTTTTACTGTTTATTTGGTCGACTGACTCCTCCTGCCATCTTAATTTTCTTTTAAAATTTTCATTTCAACACTCGAAGTCTGAAGGAAGAAAAAGTATATCCAAAGCTACAAAAATATTTGCATTTACTTATCAATCTATTCTCATAGATTTGTTTGTTTTGTGCCATATACATTATTGCATTATAGGACGTCATTTGGGGTCCCATGACATGATCTCTGAATAGGGAGTGGTGTTCCTACTACTACAAGCTTTTTGACTCACATTTTTGCTTGTTTTCAGTACAGTTTGGACATGAAGAACAATCAATCTCTTTGTTGTCTAGTTGTTTGTTGTATAGCTAAAAATGAGGAATCCATCTCATGCCAGCCTCGCCGCCGATTCCCAAGATTTTGATAGATCTGCACTACCCTTATCTCTCATTTATTATAATTATGATTGCTCGTCACCAAAATTCAACTAAGTTTCTTGCTTCCGTTAACAAAGAACAAGAAATGCTTGTGTCATTTTAGTGCTGAGTGAGTGTAATAGTAGACGAGAAGGACAAACTGACCGACAACATATCCACTCATCTGCAGCGGAACAGCATCAGCATCAGCATCGTGGACCTCAACCAATACCTGCCTTTGTCGTCCATATGCAGCTGAGTCTTTTACCTAAAAATAAATATTTAACCTTAATCTTCACTAGATCATGTCAAACCAACAGCTTTTGAAGTTTCGTCATCTGCAAGAGAATAATTCAGTTCACAATTAATTCTAGGAAGTTGGTTGAAATTTCAGACTGAAGGATTTATTAAAATCAGTGTTGTATTCATAAGTATTGAGTACACTAATACATCAGTAGCTATAATTACTTTTGGGACCAGTTAATTATGCTGAACTACTCATTAAAATTAGTAATTCAACTTCACCTCCAGAGAAAAGCTGTCAAAGATAAAACTAATGTATCTTTATTTGGTATGTTCATCCCTAAATGGAATGAATCCATAATAGGCTTTATATTACAATGTTTATCGACCATCGTAGGCTTCTCTTGTTTTTGTATCAAAGTATGCAAAATTGTTACCACAGCATAATTTACCTTGAGCGATTTCACAATGATCTACTGTTAAACGCTCAGGCAAATACTCTAACCTTACTCGACGCTAACTGTCTGTTTGGTTGCTGTCTTCAAAATGCAGAGACGGAACGGAACAAAAATTTAGAGACAGAATAGAACAAAAATTGGAGACAGTAAGCTGTTTGGTTATGAAGGACAGAACAGAAAAAATT
>JANZXR010000006.1:27710413-27735500 GCA_027575705.1 Erythroxylum echinodendron
TTAAAATATTATTATCAATTAAAATATAACTATTTATTAATTAAAATATTAATTAATTAAAATATTGTTTGTTTTAGGTTTCAAACGTTACATGAGGCTATTTTTGTCTTTTCTTGATCTTGTCCTTCGGACAAGATTTCTGTACCTCAGTTTTGAAAGGAACAAAAATTTCTGTCCTTGTCCTCTGAAGACGAAACAAAAATGGGTGAGGACAGCAAGCAAACAGGACAAAGGATAGAACTTTTGTGTCCTTGTCCACTGTCCTCACCCCTAAGGACACTAACCAAATGCAGGGTAAGTGTAGACTATTACAAATTCTCATAATCGTCACGAACTAGGATTCCTAATGCAGCAAGCACGGTAGTATTGGCGTACTGGATAACTTTAATAGAAAGCTTATGGGCATCTGATCACTTACATTTACAAGTAGTACTTTTTATTTTTTAATTCTAGTTTCTTTTTTAAATACAATCAAAATCACAAATTGAAAAATAATTTTAAATTAATTATAAAATATAAATGTAAATAATTAAATAATATTAATCAAAATTTTATTAATAATTAATGTTAAATATTTAAATAATATAGAAGCTTTTAAAAAACTACTCCGTGAATATGTGCTGGGTCTATGGTACAAATTTTGTTACAATCACATCTACTATAATCACATCAGTGTTTTCTGGCTACTCAGTCAGTACGACTGGGGGGGTTGTTTAGGGACTGTCATGGCCAATGGAGAAGGGGTTTTCTCCATAAGTTTGAAGCAAGCACGCCGTTGGGCACTGAATTACAAGGGGTTCACACAGGGCTCACAGTAGCATAGGACCTTAGATATCGGAAAATCATTGTGGAAGTCGACTCACTTCAGGTCATCAATATCCTATCCCTTTCGGGTTATTTCTTGACTATGAATTCTATTTTGGTGCAGGAGATACTTGCATTGATAGAGCGTGATTGGGAGGTACAGGTTCACCATGTCTATCGGGAGGGGAATACATGCGCAGATAGTCTGGCAGCTGCAGCTACGCATGTTCACCCAGGGTTGCACGTTCTTATGGATCCTCCGACCTCCATACTATCTTTTTTAGCTTTTGATTAGAGCCGTACTTTGTATCACCGGGGTTTGCCCACCGGCTGATTTAGTTTAATCGCATATTTCTGTTTATTTTCCCTTGTATTAAAAAAAACTGCGGGTCCTGTTAATAATCAATTTCCCTCTTGGTAGCTTTGAGCAACACATCATGTAAGGTACTTCGACCAGATCTTTCTTTAGTTCCACTTAACAAGCCTTGACATACCTAGTTTATCACTTCTATACCTATTGCATCATTGATGTTACGTGTATAAATATTTTATTACACATGAGCACAAATATTTTAAGGTTAATTATAAAAATTCCAAAATTTACTTAATTTTAAAGATATAACATGAACTTTAAAAATGACATTTACTAAAACTTTCAATTTTTTGTTTCAAATTTAGCTCAATGTTATTATCTAAGTTAATAGAGATGACATGAAAAGCTTTGTCAACTATGTTATATTACTCGTAGATGTCATATATAAAGAGACGACACTGCACCATGCTTCTTTAACTTTCATTTCCGTTTGTTCCCAGGGATGATTAGCTCTGGGGCCTCCTTTACACCTTGTGACGACAAGCTCTCCAATGAGTAGCAAAACCAGGGAAATACCTCTAAAAATGTTGCTTAGTAGAAGGTCGTACTTGAATCTGTAACTACCGTAGGAGATGTTGATGCTCCTTTAAGGACTCTAACTAAAATTGATGCTCAAGGTAATTTTGGGAAGGATAAAGGCATTACTGAGAGTGCTAGTGCTGGTAAGTCTCAACAAGATTCTAGTGGGTAAAAGAAAGGAGATTTAAGAGATGATCTAGGTGAAGCTCGTGCCAGTGGCAGTGCGGTGAAACCTAAACAACGATCCACTGGGGTCGTTAATGCTAATGTTCCTCAGATATATGTTATTATGTGGCATGAGATTTTCTTCTTTCAAGTAATGTGTGGTCACTTAAGGGCACATACTAAGGAAGACAAACCTTGGAAACGCACATTTTCACCTTCTATCTTTCTAGCCGATTAGGGCGATAACAAAAGAGGTGAAAATGATGACAATCCTGAGGTTGGTGGGAGCATTATTGAAAAAGAGATGGTGCCTGCTATTGGCCCCCGAACTATTATTGTCGAATTAAACATGATAGTCATGGAATAAGCATGGAATTTGAATTTTTGTCTTAGCATGAATTATAAGGTCATGATAGAAATATTATTGGAGTTAATTAAATTTTCATTGGCTAATTAGATTAAAGTAGTAAGAATGGGTAAGGGCAATTTTAGCATGCCACTTAAGGTTAAAAGGTAAGAAGCATTAAAGGAAGAATATGAATGACTTTTAACACTCATTAAAGGCGTAATGGGAAAAAAAATGTTGTCTTGCTTTAAGATGGAACAAAAATGAAAATTAAAGAAAGAAGAAGAGAAAGTCGTGAGAGAAGCTAGGAAAGGAGGAAAAATTCTGGGAAATTGGAAGGAAAAAGAAAAGAAGAGGAAATCAATTTGTTAGAAGTAAGTTTTCATCTTTCTTCTTGTTTGGTTTGACAAAGGAAGTAGTGAAAATGGGTTTTTGTGTTGGGAAGGAATGTGGAAGAAGATGGTTTAAGGGGAACCCATTTGATATTAGGGTTTCCAAGTTAGGTTTTGGGGCTTTCTAACCTAGATGGACTATAAGTAGGTTAAGTTAAATTCAATTTTAGCATTTCTTTGATTCTTGAAGTTCTATGAATTTTCATTTGAATATGAATTAAATAGAAATCGGTTTATTTGAAGGGAATCAAGAAAGCCTTACTCAAGAGCAAGAGGAGAGGCAATCTTAAGCTTGGATTTTCAGCAAAACTAGGTGGGTAATATATTTATAGTTATTGTGTGATTGGGAAAATTCTTGCCTATATATGTGTGCATGTACAAATTTTTTGTTAGTGAATTTTATAATTATTGAAAATGCATGTGATTTGTGAAGTTTGATCAAGTTATGCGATTGAAATAAATCATGGCATTTTGTTTGAATGAAAAGATAAACAAGCATAAAAGTCTGAGCATATGATTAAAGGAATGTGTGCTTTTGTTTGGGAGAGAGTGGAACCATTCTGTTCGTCACGTGCACGTTGACAAGAGTCTTCTTCTGGCTGCCCGCTTGTGGCATATGAGATCTGAAAAAGGACTCATTCTGTTCACGGTGTAAACTTCGGTTTCTCTATTCTGTTTCTATGGAACCCTCGAGCTATTTGTTTGTTCAATTCATCTTTGAATTGTCAAGTATAATGCATTTGGTTATTATGTGTTCTGAATTAATCTTCTTAATTGAGGATACTTGAATTGCTAAGTACCTGTATATATATGCTTGAATTTGTGCTAATTACTGATGGCTATAAATATATTAGCCACTGAGCTGTGTAGCTCAACCCCTTTCCTTCCCTCCTCAGGTGCAAAACCAAGTTGACAGTGATCCTTGCAAGGCATCAAAAACTCCACGATAGTTAGAGTCTTTTGTACTAAGTCAGTGATTTTGGATAGCTTATTCAGCATATCAACATTGAGCATCTTTTGTATATTTTTTTTAACTTTTGATGTGTATATTGACTTGTAACAATCTCTGACTATGTTTAAAAAAATGAGAAAGTGAGATTGAATTCCTTTCCATGTCTGATTTTGTTACATCTGAAGATTGGGATAACGAAACGTACATGTGCATGTTCTTCTTTGTTGAAATTGCCAATGTCATTTGTATTAGAATAGCATGTTAGAATTGGAGTGATTGTGTTCTGAACGCAAAAGGAAAAACACAGACAAAAAGAATCGTTTGTGCTGACGTCACACACAGACGCAAAAGGAAATATAGGGAAAGATAATCGTCTGTGCTGACATCACACACAGATGCAAAAGGAAATACAGGGGAAGAGTATCATCTGTGATGACGTCACACACAGACGCAAATGAGAGGCAGACGCGAGAAACATAGATGCAAGGAACACAGACGACACGTCATAATACAGACGCAAGGAATCGTTTGTGATGACACTTAATAAGGCAGATTCAAATGAAAGGTAGAGGCAAATGAAGGACAGACGATAACAGGTCAAACCCAGACGATAAAAGTCAAAGACAGACGATAAAACACAGACGATAGGCCAAACACAGAAGAAGAAGTTAAAAAGTTATGCTAATTGACCCGGAGCATATTCACATGCAAATTGGGGACTCATCAACGCTATCCTTGACATATTTAGGCTGGAATGGAGATGAACCAAAAAAGGGTTTAGTTCGAATGCAAGTGGTTGTGTAAAAACATTAGTATCCAAATGTGATAGTCGATCTCCGAAAACGGGGTTTGACACCTGCTCTTCTTAATGTTGCTCACGAGGTTGTGACTAAGCTTCAATAGGAGAAAGTTAGCTCTGATATGGACCTGAACATAGTCCCAAATGATGATGACATTCCATAAGAGCTTACTGTCACTGAAACTAACACCAATTGCATTTCCATTGTCATTCCAATGATGGCTAATGCAATAGTTGCAATTTCCATCACCAATTGCATTTCCATTACCATCGACAAGTAATAAACTTTCTTGTAAATCTTCTCTATAATATAACCAATGAAGTACTTGGCACGAGTTAAGCCATCAAGCCTATCGTGCTTTGAAGCTAAGGTCAGAAGGACTAAACTTAGAGTTAACAGGATCACATAGTTCAAATTCTGAAACATGATCTTTTTTTTTTAAATTTATGTCTGATATGCCTTGCTACGTCATCAATGTTAATGGAGACACTAACGTCAGGTTAAATTTAAAAAATTGAAAGTTTGAATATTTAATTGCTACTTTTTAAAGTTCCTGCTATACTTATAAAATTGAGTAAAGTTTACGATTTTTTATAATTAACTCAATATTTTATTGTACAAGCTTCATTTTATGTACATAACACTTCAAGCATCAAAATTTTATTTATAATAAAAATATATAAGGTATTATATTGATTAGCTCAAAACAAAAACTTCTATTAAAACAATTTTGAAAAAATACATTTATTAACTCTGTTTTAATTTTACACATTCACAACCTACAAATTCTATTCGATAATATGAAATAATTGAATGTTTTAAACTTTGAATTATTTAAGATGTCATTTTATTACAAATCTTGATATAGGATGAATGGAAAAAAATTATCACACTATTTGGCATTTAAAATAGAAACACCAACTTCTGTAAAAAGAAAAATGTATGAATGTTGTCAAGATTTTTCTCCTTAATTATTGGAATTGTACATCTGTAAATATATTCTTAGACTCCTAATTATAATTGTAGGATTAATCATTGAGATTTATTACCTTATTGTACAATATAACTAGTACATTTATGAGAAAGTAACAATGAATAGAATTATTTTTCCTTATTTTTCTTCTTCTTCTCATCTTTTAAGTTGGTATTAGAGTGTACAAAACTTTTAAAGATAAGTGAAAAACTATTCCTAATATTGCTCAATCCGAAGGAGCTTTTAATGCAGGCATTATTCTTTCTGAATCAAATTATGATGTTTGGTCACAGCTGATGGCGATACTCTCTTATATTTGTGACAAAGCAAAGCCACCTACAAAATCTAAAGATGTGTATAAGAAGTGGTATACGAAAAATAAAAAACTTAAAAGATGGTTACTAATGTCTATGAGTCCAGAGATTAGAAGCTATACTTACGATTATCCATGGCCCATGAAATCTGGAGCACACCAGCAAAAGCCTTCCATGATGGAAATGATGAATTGCAATTGTTTTCCCTAAACCAAAACGCATTCACTATAAAACAAAGTTTCATACCTCTCTTTGAATAATATGGAGAGTTAATTGAAGTCTTTTAAGAACTAGATTACTATGACAAAATAGTAATGAAGGATCCTGAAGATATTGAAGTATACTGACAGTCGATTGAACGCTAAAGGTACATATATTCCTAGCAAGTTTGGAAGATGTTTTTGAAGAGGTTTATAGAGACATTATAAGGAAGGAATCAATTCCATCTTTGGAACAACGCTATGCATTGATTTAGCAAGAGGTATTACATCATGAAACATTGAAAGGAGGTTTTGGAAACCTTGAAGTTGTTGTTATGGTGGTTGGAAATAAATTAAAGACAATCGTTGATGTTGAAAAGTCTACATACAAATGCACTCATTGCAACCAAAATCAACATACTAAAGATTATTGCTATGATCCTATAGGATATCCAGATTGGCGGGATCATAATAGAGCACCCCGAAATAAGAATTTTTAAGGAAACTCCAACAGCTTCTATTTCTAAGACAAAATCAATAATGATATTATTGAGAAGGTTTCTGCAATAGTAGCAGCTTTAGATAATGGCGGTAAGAATTTTAATGTTTCTACACGTATTTCTAATAGCATATGGATAATTGATTCTGGTGCTAAAAATCATGACTTTGATTCCAAACAGGTTATTGAACTCACAGAGCCCTCATAAAATTTGTTACTATTGCTAAAAATGATAAAGCCCCAATTGTTGGGTAATGGTCTTTAACTCTTACTAATACTCTAAATTTGTATTATGTTTTGCTTTTTCCATCCTTGGGTTATATCTTCTTGTCTGTTTCTCAAATAAAAATAGCCTTATCTTGCATTGTAATCTTTTGGCCTAAGGAGAGGGAAGTTCTTTCTAATAGCATATGGATAATTGATTCTGGTGCTAAAACTCATGACTTTGATTCCAAACAAGTTATTGAACTCACAGAGCCCTCACAAAATTTGTTACTATTGCTAAAAATGATAAAGCCCCAATTGTTGGGGAAGGGTCTTTAACTCTTACTAATACTCTAAATTTGTATTATGTTTTGCTTTTTCCATCATTGGGTTATATCTTCTTGTCTGTTTCTCAAATAACAATAGCCTTATCTTGCATTGTAATCTTTTGGCCTAAGGAGAGGGAAGTTATACTATCTGAACTTAACGTCAAAGAGTTTAGTAAGTTGTATCAAGTTTTTTTGTGGACAACTCAAAGGTAGAAAAAAAAGCTAAACTCTAGTTATGACATCGACACTTGGGGCATGCATCTTTTGGGTATCTCAAAAAATTATTTCTTAGTTTGTTTGAAAAAACTGATGTCTCTAGTTCCCCTTATGATATTTGTGAAATTGCAAAATGTCATCAAAATTCATTTCTGTCAATGTTAAGTAAGAGTCCCTTGCCTTTTATGGTTATTCACTCTGATGTATAAGGTCCATCCAAAATTCCAACTTTAGGTGGGTCTCGTTAGTTTGCGCCTTTTATTGATGATTGTAAGAGGATGACTAGTTTATGCTAAAACTCAGTGCAATGCATAAGTTCAAGTTCTTTGCAGTTTCAAGAGTGAAGTGAATTTTTTGTTCCAAAAATTCCATAAGATCATTAAAACTCAGTACAATGCATAAGTTCAAGTTCTTCGCAGTGATAATGGTGGAGAATATTAGTGCTTTGAATTAAAATATTATTTGGAAGCACAAGGTATTATTAATCAAACTACTTATGTGGATACACTCTAACAGAATGGGATAGCCCATTTACTAAATTTCTTCGCTTATTAATTCAAGTTAATATGCCATTGCTTATTAGTAAGAAGTTCTTTCTTTCGGTGCATATTTGAATAATCTAACTCCCTCTCCCTTTATTGAATTTCAAATACTATTTCAAATCCTCACTAATGTTGTAGTTACTCCACCAATACCAAATATGCATCCTTATGAATTTGGATGCGTAACATTTATGCATATCAATAAACATCAACACAATAAGCTAGATCCATGAGCCCTATGATGTGTTTTTTTTTTTGGTATGCAACAAACTAAAAGAGTTATCGGAGTTATCATACTCTAACTAAATGAATGTTTATAAAAATGAATGTAGTCTTTTATGAAGATACAATCCATTTCTTTGAGTATGAACTTTATGGGGAGTACTAGTAGGAAATTCAGACTTTTGATTATGAACTTCAAGGGGAGTGAGAAGGTGAATCTTGTGTTTTAGATGTTAATGTTGTTAGTGATGGTGCTAATAATCGGTTGGAACATGAAGAGGAGAAAGAAGGGGCTATTGAATGAGAGGATATTGAACAAGAGGGGACTACTAAAGAGGAGGATGTTGGTCCATCAAGTGTAAAAGTTAAGACTCTCATTAATATACCATACCCATTGTTTACTGAGGATGTTCCTATTCTTGACTCTAAGCCATCTAGAAAACAACTACTAAAGCATCTTACTAGAGGTATTCCTAAGCATATAAACCTGAAATTTCAAGTAGAGTTAAATATCTCATAAGTCATTTGTAAATCAATTATTTGTTGTAGTTATTCCTAACAGTGTGCAGGAAGCTTTAGTTATTCCAAAGTGGAGAACTGCAATGCATGAGGAAATAAACTCTTTACAAAAAAACTTGGGAGATTGTTAATTGCCCACCAGGAAAGAAGCCAGTTGGATGTTGATGGGTTTACACTGTAAAATACAATGCAGATGGCACAATTGAAAGGTTCAAAGCAAGATTGGGAGCAAAAGGGTAATGCCCAAACTTATGGGATTGATTACATAGAGACATTTGCTCATATGGCTAAAATCAATATTATTATAGTATTGTTATCTCTAGCTACAAACTTGTATTGGCCTTTGCAAAAATTTTATGTAAAGAATGTTTTTTTGTGTGGTGCTTATCTAAAGAAATTTGTATAGAGCTTCCACTAGGTTTTATGGTAGTAAAAAGATAGAGTAAAAAGGTTTGTAGATTGAAGTAATCAGTGTACGGGCTAAAGAAATCTCTAAGAGTATGGTTTGGAAGGTTTACAAGGTCTACGATAACTTTCAGATATCATCAAAGCAATTCTGCCCAAACTTTATTCTTGAAAAGAAGGCAAGATAAAGTCGCTGCTCTTATTGTATATATAGATGACGTGATGGTGACAAGAAATGATCCAAAAGAAAGGAAGGCACCACAAGAATACTTAGTGGAGAATTTGAAATGAAAGATCTTGGTTATTTGAAATATTTTCTTAGGATTGAAGTGTCTGGATTAAAGAAAGGAAATTTTCTATCACAAAGAGAATATGAACTAGACTTATTACAATAAACTGGCATGTCAACATGTCAACCAACTAATATATCAGTTGAGCAAGGTTTGAAGTTATATGTATAAGCAAACCAAATACCAGTTGATCAAGGAAGATACTAAAAGCTTATATGAAGGCTTTGTACTTGGCTCACCCAAAACCTGACCACGTTTATGCTTTGAGTGTTGTTAATCATTTTATGTTGTTAATCAATTTATGCATAGTCCAGGAGAATAATATATAATGGCAGTTATGAGAATTTTGAGGTATCTAAAATTTACTACAGATAAAGGAGTTTTGTTTACTAAAAATACAAATTGGCAAAGTATAAATGTGTATACAGATGCTAATTGGGATGGATCAATAGAAGATAAACTATCAACTTCTAGCTACTTCACATTTGTGGTTGGTAACCTAGTTATATAGAGAAGTAAAAGACAAAACGCAATCCCCCGGTCAAGCATGGAAGCTGAATTTAGAGGTATAACACTTGGTCTTTGTGATGATTTGTGGCTCAAACTACTTTTACAATATTTAGGCTATCCACTTAAGCAGCCAGTTAGTCTTATATTGTGATCCTTTCCAACATGATAAAAAAAAAAACATGTTGAGGTTGACAGGTTCTTTATTAAGGAGAAGTTGGATGAAAAAATTGTAGAGTTGCCCAAGATTCAGTTTGAGGACCGACATTCTTACTAAAGTAGTTTCAAATCATATGTTCTCAAAATTTCTTGACAAGTTGGACATGCATGACATCTATGCACCAATTCCAAGAGGAGTGTTGAGATTTTTCCCCTTAATTGTTATGGTTTTACAGTTGTAAATATATTCTTAAACTCCTAATTATAGCAGTAAGATTAATTATTGAGATTTCTTCCCTTATTCTACAATATACCTAGTACATTTTACAAGAAAGTAATGACGAACATAATTATTTTTCTTCTTCTTCTTCTTCTCATCTTTCAAGTAATGCCTCTTTACTACTAAAAACAATAATAAAGAAAATTAAAGCATAAGATATGTAAAATTTACTAACATTAAACTAGCAACTTTTAGAAATCACATTAAAAATTTATAAGGAATAGAACTTGTGTAATAGTAATACTAATTATCTGAAGTCTTATTTTACCAACAAATAATTTTGCAATATTATAATTTGAAAAGAAAACTCTTCATCTCAAAGACTAAATAAAGACTTTGGAGTATAAGCTTCGTCTCAAAAACAAATGTTAGGATGCATTTGGCAGTAGAAATTATAACTGTTAACTTTCAATTATGTTGCTTGTTGATAACAAAAGATTAATTTTTTTGATTCCAACTAAATTCCGAAGATTTTAAAAAAATTAGTTTTATAACTTTATTTCTTACTGTTTGATTAACACTTATTTTGGATAACTTAATTTACTCTATACTGGTTACAAGTGTAAAGATTGAGGCTGCAGTTCCAAATGTGTGAAGACTTAGGATTGCATGGGACCGCGTCGTTCTTAGTTTTATCATCGTTCATATGCTATTAAAATATTTTATATCATTTAATAAATGTTCTATATTTTAGACATCTGTAACCATGATTTTTTTCACATGCAAAATAAGGTATTAAAAAATAGCTGATTAATTTTTAAGTGTCAATTATAAGTATCAGAATAATTTAAAAATATTAAGAAGTAAAATATTTGCTTTAACTAATTAAGTTGTATATGTACTCATACAGATAACACACAAATATAATGAATAATAAAACAAAGGAAGTCCTCATAGTATATAATCTAGTGGTAATTAAAAATGAAAATTTTATTTGCGTTCCTGGTCATCTACCATAATTAAATGGATGTAGGTATAGGAGAAAGTGTTGTGCCAAAGGTCCAACTCGTGAGTCTCTTAACTAATCCCCAATTCTTCAACTTGATTTGATCTTGACAAAAGAAGAGCTAACCAAATTGCTTGTATCCTTCTAAATGTTGCTTTCTGCCAAAATCCTCCTCTATCAATCAGATCCTTCTAGCACCCAACTTTTCCTTTGTTGTTATTCAAACTCATAGCCCCGTTCCCTTGCCTTACATAAATGGTCTCTCGTGACAAACAAAGCAATCTAATGTCGAGCCTTGGGAGAAAAAGGATCAAGATGAGGGTAAGTAATCTATTCCAAAAACAGAATGGCACTTGCACTTGTACATACTAAAGGATCATTCAAGCCTCATCTCTCTCCATTTAATTGTCGCAGTTACTAGGGTGGCTTAACGATAAATTAAGACGAACTAGCACGGAGCCGTTGAAGAGTTTTAGGATAGGTACTCTCTGTCTATGCTCTTTTGTTTTTCTTTGGCTCAGTCCTGGCAGACCACGCTAACGATATTAGTGCTTTTTAGGCTTGCTATCTATATTAAACTTTTCAAAATGTAAATACCCACATCAAGTGCAACTGTCTCTTTCTCAATCTATTATTAGGGTGTCACCCAAAAATACATGTGGAGACTGGCTGTATCTATTGCAAGTACAAAGTAATAGTCAAACTTCCCATGTCCACAAACCTGATAAGGATTGTTTTAGCTGTTAGATTCTGCGTAACAGAAGGAAATGACGGAAGTGATATTCACATATCCTAGTACGCCTGCTCTTGTATGATGTTTCTTTTCTCCTTTAATTTGCAGGGAACCATTGTTCTTGCTTTTCAGCACAGCTGCACTTTGATGATGACTATCTCTATAGTTCTATGTCAAGCTTTGGATCCAGACTTGACAACAAAGAAGTCATCTTTCCTGGTGTAGAAACAAAGGGGTACGAGGAGACTTGTCAAGAAACATCTTCTGTTATTTCTGAACTATACTTTAGTGGCTTTCTTGCCATTGGAACTCCTGGTTCGGAACCCATAACCAGCGACCCTGCAACGCCAACCTTCCCTATGTCTTTAGAGAATGTTGGAGATGAAAAAGCAGAGGTTACAGAGACTGACCTGAAGCTCATCAACCTTGAACTAGAAAAATTTCTGGAGTCTGAAGCTGATCAAGAAGAAATTTACAGTGACTCCTTAGCAAGGAGCAGCTATGTCAGCACTATAACAATTAGTGGAATGCAAATAGAGGGAGCTAACAACGGTAAGGAGTGTGGAAAAGTTGTGATTTGTCCTCTTCAAGGGTATCTATTCGGGTCTTCGATTGAACTGCCAGAAACGAATACTGATGAGTTGGAGAAGTATAAAACGTCACTTGGTGATATGTTTCGAAGGACAAAATTTTCTCAAGAAATTTCATTGGAAAATGATGGAAAAAGAAAGTTGTTAGCCAGGCCAGCACATAAATGGGCGAAACACCTCCTGAAGAAGATGATGAGAAAGTTACATGCTGCTTCAGCAAATTACGACCCTTCTTTTTCTGGTGATGGTTCAACTAATTTGATTCCAGTGAGGAAGAAATTTAGCAAGGTGCATGTTCTTGCACCATGAATGTCGTCACAAAATTATTTAGGTGTACTGGATAGGGGTATATATTTATAACTTCAATCATGTCCACTGCTATGTTCTGATCTGCAGCAAACTGAACTATATATCAAAGAAATTGTTGAGAGTAATATATAGTTTTCGTCTGCTTTTGGGCCCTTAATGTCGTCTCTTCTATTTCCAATTGTTCGCAGATGCTGAAAATGTTGCAGAGGAAAATACACCCAGAAAAGTCTGCAGACGAAAAGGAACAAACTAAAGCCCATAAAGGCAACATGAAGACCAACAAAAAGTCCCCAGTGGAAAGAAATCCACGTGATGTTGGCTGGGCTAAATCATCAAATGGAAATCGGGAGCATTGGATCAAGACAGATGTAGACTGTAAGTACACTTACATCCTCACAAATTCATAAATTTCTAAAGACGAAAAACAATTATCATAAATTAAGCATGTACCTTATTGGCCTCATCTCCAAACTAGGCAGTTGGGTCACATGCATTTTCAGTGCTTTTAACAATTACACATTATTCTGATGTAAACTTAACTTTAGATTTCGTGCTGGAACTGTAACTATCAGAGGAGCAAAATGAAGCTTGGAGTGAGGGGTGTTGGTGGTTAAATGTTATGCAGTTCTAGCCATTTGTCGTGGTCTGGTGTGTACTCTGTAAATGATTTTGGAGGTGATGAAATCCACAAGTTAGAAAGAGAAGCTTGGAGGTTCTTTACGTCCTTTTGATTTGTGTGAGTTCTTGTAAAGTAAAGCGTCGTGGGGGCGCCAAGTGCCGTTTATGTTCAAGGTTCATCTTCTTGTTTTGCAGAACTTTTGTGTGAAAAAGTCTTTTGATCACTCGCGTGGTGCACGCCAGTGGGTGATCGCACCAGCTGCAACCTAACACCAAAAAAAAAAAAAACTTATATATATATATATAACAACAAGAAGATATATATACATCTCTCAAGCAACAAATATCGTAAATCATATTTTAACCAAGCAAGTAATCTTGAAGTTCACTATTCCAAATGCCAATAGTACATTTTCAACTTTATCCTTTAGAGCATAATATAAGTTAAACTTTAACGTTAGGTTTAAAATAGAATCTATAAAAATAGAAAATCTAATGAAGTTTATTTTCTTTCAATTAAATATCATGTTATAAATGATGATATTGTTTTAAAATTTTTACACAATACTTACACGTAAATTGACATAATTTTTTAACTTAAAATAAAAAAAGGTCATGCGAGAATCAAATCTTTTGTACCGTTTATCCAGTTCTAACTCTGTGTTCAGTAATCTTGTCCATAAGCTTTATAATAAATAAATAAATTTTATGGATAAAATCACTTGCCCTAGTTTAGAACTAGGCAAAGGGCACAGTGATTTCATTCCAGATCCTATGATCCTAAAATATTGGAAAGAGACATCTCCATGAATCCAAGACTCTTGCCGTCTTAGTCTTTGTTCTCTTTTCGCTTCTTCTCTAACCTGTGTAATGGTTGCTCATTAAGCATCTCACACATTTGTTCTTCATTCTTTATTTTGGCTTTTCTCAGAGTTTCCCTATTTGGGTCACTATATTTTTATGTTTAATTTACAATCCCACAACTTATTTTTCCTCTTTCGGCATCCAATCTCAACTGGGACTCTACATTTATTTTCATTCTCCCCAGCATTAGTCCAATTTTGAACAGTTCTTCACTTTTCTTTACCTGGATGGTCTTAGATCTCAATCCTAGATTCTGGGTATTGGATATTTTCTCTGAAGTTACCGTCTTTGGATCACTCGTAGGGATAAATCTTCACTCTCCACGTCACAAGACTATGCAATTGAGCCATATTTCTTGAAGGCTTGAAACCCATTTCTTGAAGGCTTGAAACGTGCTAGCTTGTTGCCAATCAGTACCTAACTTATTGAAATTGAGTTTCAGCCTCACATAACTCTTTATTGAAGCGCCCATGTTGAGCCACGAAACTTGAATTAGTCATAGGAACTTTGGCTTCAATGCAAGTGCCTTAGGCCTTAACTTTTTATACAATTGGGAGCCCTCTAAGTGACAACAATATCCTCTTTTTGTCTTCCACATCCTTTCATTTGTGAGTAGCATTGAAAAAAAAGGGCATTGCAATTAGTGAAGAGTGTTTGCCAGATTTGTGGATTCCTTGTTGTGCAGTAACTCTGGAGGCAACAAAAGCGAGAATGGGAGAGGCCTTCGTCTTTAAGAGACTTGAAATTGCCCATTAATGGGTATGCAATTGCCAGATTTGGAATAATACCAAATCTAAACCCAACTCGACTCGAAAATCAATTGTGAATTTGTTTAGGTGTGTTTTCACTTTTCAGTTGATTTTTTTCTGTTTAATTGCAATTGTGATTGTGAATGGATTGAAAGTTAGAAGTTGGAATAAAATTGTGAATGAATTTGTGATTTGCGTTGGTTGGATAATAGATTGGAGTTGAATGAAATAAGTTTGGTTCATTATTGTGGTTTATTTCATGTGATATTTATCTTAAATTTTTTGATCATTGAAATGCACAACATGCATGAATTAAAAGTTAGAAAGTTAGAACTTAAATTAAAACCTTAAAACCAAGAATATAAAGACTTTAAAGTAAATGATTAATTGGCATATTCTTAAAATTATTGTAATGGTATTTGAATATTGGGTAAATAATTAATTGAGTATAATAATAATTCAATTGTGGTCTTATGGAAGAGTCGGAAAGAAGGTTTTGTAATTGTAATTATTGTATAGTAAATTAGCAAAAAAAATAAAATCTATATCTCTAAGTTGTCTTTATCCCAAAAGTAGTCTATCTCATCAAGTCTCTTGCATATTCACCTTTATTTATCCCAAAATTAGTCCATCCCATAATCTTTGCATATTCAAAATCTTATTTCTTATTATTCCATTTTTATCTCATTTATAGTACCTTGGCATTGTATCTTGGGATAAGTGTGAAAGTTTCTTAGTTTATCTAAATGAAAAAAAAGTACTCAACTTATGCATTCCATTTCAAGATATTTATTAAAGGTAAGTATTTATGAAGAAATGTTGATGACAATAATCATATTCCTAAAAAAACAAGAATAAAGATGAACATGCTAAGTGAAGATAAGGATGTTTAAGTCACGACTTGAATTTTAGGATTCATTGAGCCATCATCTTAAATCTTTGAACCTTCAAGGCTACAAAGCATAACATTGTACTTCAATTTTAAATTTAGCATGAATTTACTACTCTCCAATAGGAAAGTCTATCCATTTATGAATTTTACTCTAGTTTCATAAATCTTTACTTCTTTAGGCTTAATATAAAGAGTTAAAGACATTATTTATACTACATTACCTTATGAAGGACTTAACATTGCTAATTTTATTGATGAAACTGCTAAAGAATTAATTTCTTACAAAAATAATGTCTTCATTTATTATTACAGATAAATGGAAGGAAGTTCAAGTTCTCCTAATCAAACTGCTTCAGGAAGATAAAATATCCAACTTGGATTCATGCTGCATTGGTCCCAGGTATGAAGAATTGTACAATTTTCTTGTTTTGTAACAAGCATTTGAAAGGTGGAGGAATAACTGATTGAACAAGCATGTAGTTAGAGTTAAAGGAGACGTAGAACCTTGTAAAAAAGTAAGCCATGATATGAAGTGGCCAATAAAAACATTACTTGAAGAATATCAACATGAGAAAGATAGAAGGGAAAGGTTGAATTTTAAAATTGATAATAGAAGTTTGTTTGCTGGTTTTCGTGGTGATTGTGAAAATGTTGAAGGTGGTAGTGGTAATGGTAGTGGTAGCGTTCCATCCCAAGCCTAGGAAGAAGTGAATGTTACACTTGGACCTGATGTGAGGAAAAGAAGTATGCAGGTGACTAGTTTTTTTATACCATGAACAACTCCTGAAGCCGAACTTGCAATTCAAAGTGCAACGCAATCAAAAAATGCAGTTCATAATGTCGATATGGCAGCAGCAAGATGGTGGTATGATACAGATTCATCATTCAATACTTCTCAGTCTTATTATTATCAACCTATAGTGGATGCAATAGCCTCTTACAGTCCAGGATATGAAGCTCCTTTGATTTATGACTTAAGAGGTAAACTTTTGAGTTATTTAGCTTCTAAAATTAGAAGTTATTTGGCAGAAAGAAGAGTGAATTGGGCTACTTTTGGGTATTCAATCATATGTGATGGTTAGACAAATAGGACATAAGAGCCTATTATTAATTTTTTGATTTATTCTACAAATGACTCAATGTTTTTGAAGTCTATTGATGCATTTGGCCTGATTAGAAATACTGATACTTTGTTTGAAATATTTGATGAAGTTATGAATAAATTAGGGCCAAAAAGCATTGTTCAGTTCATTACTGCTAATGATGTGGCTTATAAAGCGATAGGAAGAAGGTTACAAAATAAGTATAATTCTTTTTTTTGGACTCGTTGTACTGCACATTATATTGACCTAATGTTGGAGAATATAGTGGATCCTAGGTATTTTCTCATTATTGATGAGACTATGCATAAAGCTATAAAGGTGACCAAGTTTATCTATAATGGTGCATGGGTGTTGAATTTAACAAGGAAGAAATCTAACAATGGTAGGAATTTATGTCGTCTTGTTGTGATGAGATTTGTAAGAAATTTCTTATCACTTCAGTCTTTTGTTACGATGAAGAAAGAGATAAGACAAATGTTTACAAGTGATAAGTGAGTTGAATCTTAGTATGCTAGGTCTAATGTTGGAGTGGAAATTTCTAGAATTATACTGAAAGATAGAGAATTTTGGTCTCAATGCCAACTTGTTATCCATGTTTGTGAGCCTTGGTGAGGGTACTTCGCTTAGCTGGTAGTGAAGCAAAGGCAACAATGTGATATTTTTGTGATGAAAGGGCCAAGGAAGCAATCAAGGCCAATCTGAAACATAGGTCTTCTTTGTACACACCGTATCTTGCAATCATCAATGAGAGATGAGAAAGATAGCTTGCTTCTCTATTGTTTACATTTGGGGCAGTTTTTAATCCTAGTGTATGTTTCAGATCGGATTTTACAAAGAAAGCTGAAGTTAGTAAAGGAATGATATTCACTATTACAACAATTGCTGGCCATGAAATGATGCAAGATCTCTTGAGTTCACAGATGGAGTTTTATAAGCAGTGTGGTGGGGATTTTGGACTGTCAATTGCTATTCGACAAAGAGCAAAACTTTCTCCAAGTATTAATTGTTTCCTTTTTCTTATTTGTTGAAAATTAATTATCACTTTATTTTATTTATAACGCTACTTTTTCCATCCTACAAGTTACAGATTCTTAGTGGGATCAATTTGGAAGTGGTGTTCTAGAATTGCAAAAGTTTGCAATTTCGATTTTAAGTCAATATAAGAGTGTAACAAGCTGTGAACGAAACTAGAGCACGTTTGAATTAATCCATTCCAAGAAAAGGAATAAATTGGAGCACAAGAGGTTGAATGACTTGGTATTCGTTTATTACAATTTAAAGCTTCAAAAAAGTTATGTTATTATCATTATTAATTTAGATATAATTTCTTATAATTTTCTAATAATTTAATTTTATTGTTTACTAGGAGTCATAATAGTACAATTAGTTCAACGTATCCAATTTCTATTGATAATATCGATCTTTTGAAGGATTGAGTTTCTGAGGAACCAGATTTGATAGATGTGCATGACTTGGAAGATAATCTTGGTTGGGAAAGCATTGACAAGTCATTTGGTGCATTAAATTTGAATGATGATGATAATGAGATTTCTCTCAATGATGAAGATGTTGTACCAAATGATAATTGGGGTCAATATAATTATAGCAGGTATCCTCCCGTAGACGATTAAATGAAGTGCTAGGTTTTGTTTTTCCTCTTTTTTAAATTTTACTTATATTTGATGTATATGTTAAATTATATATATATAATGTAATTGTAAATGTTTTTGTTACAGGTTTCACTTCTAGATGGTTTGTTCCTTATCACAAACTCTTGTCGAAAATTGTAATAGGTAAGGATATTTATTGTTCTTTTTATTGGATATTATGATGTAATTATTATTTATTATATGATAAAATTGTAATATTTTAAATAATTTGTATTTTTCTTAATTTTATATTTGTATAATGATAATTGTCTTTTTTATATTAATTGTGGTTATTATTTATATGTGAAATATCTGAAAATTATTGTTATCATATTAATTGTGATTATTATTTATTATTATGATTTTTGGAAACAAGGTTTATGTAAACTTATAAAGTATACAGTACAATAGTATAATATGACAATGAACTATTTTACAATTCTAAAAAAATTCAGGGACTATTTTATAAATTTAAAAATTACCCAAAACGGTACTTGATATTAACTGGAACCGCTACAGTGCTATACCAGAACCAATACGGTACCAAGTCCAATATGCTATTTGCAACATTGAATAATAATAATAATAATAATAATAATAATAATAATAATAATAATAATAATAATAATAATAATAATAATAATAATAATCATAATCATAATCATAATCATAATCATAATCATAATCATAATCATAATCATAATCATAATCATCATCATCATCATCATTATCATAATAATAATAATAATAACAAGAGGGACAAAGGTTGTTTTTACCTATTCCATGTTTGGGTGGTATCTTTAGCTATTCCTCAAAGTGCAGGAATAACTAAACCCGTGATTAGTTATCCTTTATGTTATTTTCTAACCAAACAAAATAATAACTATTCATTAGGAATACATCAATAATAGAACAACTATTTCACCAAACATATTTTATGGGAGAAGTAAATAGTGAGGTTTATGTTCACGAGACCCATTTTTATTTTTAAGTTAAAAAAGCCACGTTAACTTGCATATGGGTCTTACTATTGTGTAAAAAATTAAAAAAATGCCACATTATCTAAGACATGGCATTTAACTCATGGAGAGTAAACCCTGTTAGATTTTCTGTTCTTATAGGATCTATTTTGAATGTTTTTATAAACTTTGGTGTTAAAATTGAATGCTTCAAAACATCGAGTTTCGACTTGTATTCCATTGTAAATGTTTGGGTTGAAAATCCACTTTTCGCCCTAATCTAAACCTCATATTATAATCTCCCAAATATATTAACTAAGATTGAGATCTAAGTCTATCCAAGTAAAGAAAAGTGAAGAACTATTCAAAACTAGACTAATGTTAGGGAGAGTGAAAATAAATGTAAAGACCTAATTGAGATTGGAGGTTGAAAGAGGAAAAATAACTTGTGGAAATGTAAATTAAACATAAAAATATAATGACCCAAATGGGGAAACTCTGAGAAAAGACAAAATAAAGGATGAAGAACAAATGTGTGAGATGCTTAATAAGCAACCATTATACAAATTAGAGAAGAAGCAAAAAGAGAATAAAGGCTAAGAAGTTGGATGTGAAACGATGGAGTCTTGAATTCTAGGAGATGTCTCTTTTTAATATTTTAGGATTATGGGACCTTATTTTATTTTGAAGTTAAAAAACCATGTTAGTTTATATATGGGTCCTACATTGTGCAAAAAATTAAAAAATGTCATGTCAACTAGGACGTAGCATTTAACTGACGGAGAGTAAACTCTTTTAGATTTTCTGTCTTTATATGGTCTATATTGAATGTTTTGTAAATATTGAGGTCTATATTGAATGCTCCAAAATGTTAGGATTCAACTTGTACTCGACTGTAAATGTTAGGGTTAAAAATGCACTTTTGTCCTTAATCCAAACAACATATAACAATCTCCCAAATATATTAACTCATATGTTAAACAAATCATATGTCATAATCAAGGATACGATTACCATATCATATTGGCCAAAAAATGGTACAGTATTCACCTATTTCGTGCCAGTTTATAGTATCAGATGGTACCGACTAGTACCAAAGATATTGAAAAATATCGAACACAATAAAAAATTGTTAATATTTAGGGATTAAATTGGAAATTCCAATATTTTAACCCTAACCTATCCTAGTACTGCCTAGCCTCACTTTCACTCACCTACTCCTCTTTTCATCATCGCTCATCATTCATCCTTTTTTTCTTCCTCCTATTGTCTCCATTTCTCGCTCGTCGCTTCTATTGTGTAATTATGTGCCCTTCCCCTCAAACCTCCTCTCCTTCTTCCATCGTCCAATAATTCAGCCCATCATAGCTTGTAGCCTACCATCATCCTCCATCATTGCAGCTTATAGCCCATCGCCGTCCTTCGTTGTCAAAGCCTGTGACCAACCATCCCAGTTAAGTAGATCAAGGTTATTGGTGTTGATTTGTAGCCAATTTTCAGATCCTATAATGCTATAATAATATATTGAATGTTTTGGATTTTTTTGGCACCAAAATGGGTTATATATCATCATAAAGTAGTTTTAACAAAATGGGTTTATATATTACAAAATAAATTGTGTAATCATACAAAATGGGTTAGTTTATACTTGAATTATATGATTTTACAAAATGAGTTATGGTTGTAAGTTTATTATTGAACTAGGTAATTATAAAAAATATGTTATACTTGTGATTTTAAGGTTAAATTATATAATCATACAAAATTGGTTATAGTTATGAGTTTATAACCAATTCGTACAAAATAAGTTATAATTGTGAAAATATAGCATTCAATGTATATATTTTTTTTTAATGTTTGAGTTAAGAAACATCATAATTAATGTATAAACCTACATAATATTTGATTTTAGAAATACGAGAATTTCTTGGATACAATGTGCTTAAACTAGAATTTTCTTGAGGAATCATTTATGTAAGTTTATGAAGTTCACTTGCATGTCTATATCATATGATTGTTGAGAAGTTGTTTTTGCTTTATTTCTTCCTGTTATTTTACATATACTATTCCATTTTTTTCATGTCACTAGTAGTTGGTAATAACGATATTTAGACTATTGACTTTGATGTATGTATATTTTTGAAGTTCAAGTTATGTGTATTTTTTAGAACCTAAGATATGCTTTTGTGTTTGTTTTAAGTTAAACAATACACATTTCATGGTAGTAGTTGATAATGAAATCAAGTTCAAAGAACACTTCATTTTGATATGAAGTTTTTAATATAATTTTAACATATATCATTATTTGTTTTTACAGATAAATGGAGGACAGTTCAAGTACTCTTGACGATTTAATCACTTTAGGAAAATTCGATAATCTAGCTGGGGCTTATGCTAGATTGGATACTAGAATGAAGAACTATACCATTTTTTTGTATTGTAACAAACATTTAAAAGGTCGGAGAATCACCATATTAAAAATTCATTTAGTTAGGATCAAAGATGATGTGGAGCCATGTAAGAAAGTTAACCATAACGTGAAATGGAAAAATGAAAACTTTGCTTAAAGAGTATCAGTATGAGAAAGACAAAAGATAATGACTGAATTACAAAATTATTAGTGATATTTCTTTTTGCAATGATTAGGATGATACTAGAGATGATAAAGGTGGTATTCTTACTTGATAAAAAGGGATTATTGCACTTGATGTGAGAAAGAGAAGAAGACACCTTTTTGCACTATGAACAACTCCTCAAGCTTTGCCTTCAATTTGTAGTACCTTACGATATAGACAAGGAACCCATAATGTGAACATGACAATGGCTAGATGGTGGTATGAAGCGATTATATCATTCAATGCTGCTTAGTCTTATTACTTCCAGTTTATGTTGGATTCTATTAGCTCTTACAGTCTAGGATATAAAACTCCTTCCATTGATTACTACAGAAGTAATCTTCTAAATAGCTTTGCTTATGAAATAAAAAGTTATTTAGATAAAAGAAGAATGAATTAGGCAACTTATGGGTATTTAATCATGTATGATGGTTAGAAAAATAGAATAAATAAGCCTATTATAAAAAATTTTGATTTATTTTGCTGAAGGAATGATATTTTTGAAGCCGATTAATGCCACTGATAATAATTATACTTATCAAGAAGCTAGAAAAATTTCATAAAAAAGACATAATTCTTTTTATTGGACTTCTTGTGCTGCATATTGTATTAACATGATGTTGGAAAATATAGGAGATCATAGATACTTTCCTATCTTTGATGAAAATGTACAAAATGTAAAAAAAAAGAAGTGAACAAGTTCATTTATAGTCATGCACAAATCCTAAATTTAATGAGAAAGGATTTTACTAATAATAGGAGTTTGCATTGTCCTCCTATTAAGATTTACAACTAATTTCTTATCATTTCAGAGTTTTGTTCTAATGAAAAAAGAGTTAGGACAAATATTTATAAGCAATAAATGAGTTGCATCTCAGTATATGAAGTCTAATTTTGGAATGGAGATTTCTAGAATTATACTTAATGATCATGAATTCGGGTCACAATGTCAATTTTTCATCCTAGTTTGTGAGCCTTTGGTAAAAGTAATTTGTTTGACTATAGCTATGAGAAGGCAACAATGGTTTATTTTTAGGATTAATCACCAAAAAAAGCCCAAACTTTTGTCAAATTTTTAATTATAGCCTGAACTTTAAAAAGTAGCAATAAAATGCCCAAATTTTTAATTTTTTTCAATTATAGCCCGAACTTTAAAAAGTAGCAATAAAATGCATAAGCTTTCACTTTTTTAAATTTTAGCCCGATGTTAGTGCTTTTATTAAGTTTGCTGACGTGACTTGCTACGTGTTTTAGAAACCTTAACTTTAATACGGTTGGAATTATGCCCTTGACCCAATCGTTATGAAATAGATTGAACACATATACTTTGTAATTATTAATTTTATTTAATAATATGGCAAATGATTATGTTATCATATTATGTTTGTTGCTTTTATCCTAATATGATAAGTCCTTGATTAAATTTATACACTTGTCATCATAATGGAGATTATGATAATGAGAGTCAAGTCTTTAGAGTTTAATCTAAAATTGTTCTTGATCATAGGATGATCAAATAAGGACTTTAATGATCCGGTTAGATCAATATGTATGTAATAGTATCTATTGGATAGATATTAGTAGACCTCATTTACTAAGTTACATATATAGATGATGCATATGGAGATATGATCATTGAACTGACCAAACTAAAAAATTCCCAATGGTTAATATTACCTATGAACTGTCAAGTGGGATATTTTTATAAGGATTTAAATGTATATTTTTCCTTTGACTTGAGATCGTCATAGTAATCAATAGGTCATATTTTGATATCGGATACCTAGTGTGTAAAATGCTAGTTGAATGATCATTGGATATAATTAAGTACCTATCTGATTAGTTATGAGTCAAGATGGGATCCATCAACTCTAGGTAATGAGTTTGAACTCTATGTTGTCATTGATCATAATGGTTGTTTCAAGACCTTGGCCAAGGCGACTGAATGAATTAAAGAAGGATTTTCTTAAGTGATTTACCAATCATTAATGATCGACATGTAACATAGTTAGTTATTTAGTAAGGTTTGACAGTTAAACTATACCTTAGGATAATCCGGAGTTGTAATGATGGAAAGTAATTATACATTATCCTTAACCAGGTTCCATCTTTGTAAGACTGTTACTTCACGCTATTCGGTCGTTGAGGAGTGTTGCTAGATGCTAACTTTGATTAGTAATTAATTAGATTAATTACTACAGGCTTAGTGATGAACCTATGTGGTCACACACTTACGAGTGTAATATTTCCCGTTTATGATTATTTAATTTATTATGAGATAATTTATTAAATAATCTATATGGCATATTATTATATTTTTTGCTAGCACAAAAAATATAATTAATATTGGAATTTCTCTTGTATAAAATAAGTGAATAAAATAAAATGGTTTCTTTTATTTCATTTTATAAATAATAATAATTATTTAATTTATTTTTAAAAAAACACGTCAGATGTTGGTCATTGTTTTGGTTTTGTCATTAACCAAAACAATAAAAACATTGTAATGGTTATAAAAGACGTGTCATTTATGCACATGAATGTTGAGTATTGTGTGCATATAAAAAACCGAAAGTGAAAAACAAAACGTCTGTCTTGGTTTTTCATTTTTTTATGGACGTACGGTGCATGAAAAAGGAGACTTAAAAACACTTACTTGGGTTTGTTTGGTTTGTGCGTGGTGAGATATATACAAAGTGAGATATAAAGAGTTGTTTTGGTTTTATATGATAGTCGTATAAAACACAAAGATAAGAGAAAAGAAGAAGAGAAATTTTTTTTCTCCGTTCTTGAAGAAAGGGGTTCTTCAAATTTATCCAAAGCCATATTAAGTGTTGAAAGCGGGACATATTTTTCGGTGTGGAATATATAGAGGCTTTGTGTTTTCGAAGTTCCGTATCAAGTAATCATCACTTTCCAGGTATTTATTCTGTCTGTTCTGGTTATGAGTATGATTCTTATACGCAATAGATCTGTTGGATCGCGTATGGCCCAAAGTATTCACAATACACTGCGGAAAGACCATAACACAACATAATGTATAACCGAAA
>JANZXR010000006.1:27740350-27764717 GCA_027575705.1 Erythroxylum echinodendron
CATCACTATGCATGACTATCATCATCTTAAGGGTGTAAGGTGTTGGTTAGGAGTGTTTAATGAACAAGAAAGAGTAACCAAAGAGGGCAAAGGGTGGAACAATTAAGCAAAGTAGCAAGGAAGAAGAAGCTACGATGATGCTTGAATTTCTCTTTTAAACTCATCAAACACTTTGATATGAAGAGGCAAGGAAGAAGTGTCGTGAAAGACTATCCAAAAGTTATCTTTTATTAATTAACAAGCAAGGTAGTTATGTAGGCAAGTGACATGTGTCACTTGCCACATGTCACACTCTCATTTGCTCACTTAATTTTTCTTCCAATTCAATTATTTCTCTCCAAAACAATTTTTGCACACACAAAGCCTATTTGTTTCAAAAATCCCATTTATTCACAATTATACCGGGAAATGTCATGAATGCATGTACAGATAGTTTTCATGTGCAAAAATCACTGTTCACAAATGCATGAGCATGAGATGTGTTTTCCTAATTTCTTCGATTAATCACTCGTGTACCCGTTTCTATAATTCAACCCTTTGTATGGAAACAGGATGTTACAAGACAATAGACAACAATTTTTCCAACTAATAGTAAAAGATATCAACGATTATTTCAACAAACACAACCTAAGAATTGGAGAGTCATAATACTCTATAAACAAGTTATTATTTGCATATTTATCTAAAATCATCAAGCGCTTCAATTAAAAGAACCATCAAACAAGTGTGATAAATACTCACTTAACTATTCATCATCTCAAGCATTTAAAGGTAGGATATCAATTCATTCATCGTTCATTTCATGTAAGGCATCTACCATAAGGTTGCTTACCAGTCCGATCTGTACCACTCATATCAAACACAAGCATCAATCCTAAGGTCTTTATTTAGGTTGTAATGGAGCTGAGTTAAGGGTAGGAAAAAGGAAAATTGTAGGTTAAAACCATAACACAAATTGAGCATTTAAACATAGACAAAAGAATGACCATAAAATACTCAATTCTTTCCTCGCACTTAACAAAATATACACTTCTTTTCTCTCCTCTTTTTTTCATTTTCTGCTAATCTTCTCTTCCTTCCTTTTCCTTTGTTTTTTCTTTTTTTTATTTTTTCCTTCTTATTTTTCACTATATTTGTCATTTTTTGTATTTATGATTATAAAACAAGGAAATCAAGAGAAGAGAAATGTAAAGCAGAAGTCAAATTTTCCATAACCATACCCATCCCTAATACAATAGTGAACTATACGTTATGATTCCCCATAGTTATTCTGTAAACCCAATTATACTCATTGAAATGCTCGACTTTCTTTATGGTAGGTACAATGAAGACGATAAATGATATTTGGGTTTAAAGAAATAAAAGATGTCATGTTAAGCTCAAAGGGGGTTTACTATAGGTAAAATCATGGTGACCTTTTAAGCAAAAGGGCTAAATCCTAATTTCCTTCATCATTTCAATATTTGCATAAGATTGTGTAATCTGATCTAGTATTTGTAAGCAAGTTATGGATTTCCTTAATCATGAAAGAACACTCTCGACAAAGAATTACATAAGAAATTCAAAAAGGCTCAAAATCTTACTAAATGAAAGGTGTCATTCATCTATCGCAACAGGACAATGTCCTTTTAACTGAAATCTAAGTCAATTAATCTAAGCACTCAACTATACTCATTCACTCATATTATGCATTTTAAATCTAGATTATGTTAATTTAATAATCATGCATATCTAACTACTAAATGAGAAAACAAACACACAAAGAAAAAACAAATTAAAACAACAACCAAAAAAGAGGAAAAGGTTAGAAACACAATACTAAGATGGAGTTGGAGGCAAAGCGAGCAATCAAATTGGCCATAAAAGTTCAAATCTCCACCAGGCTAGCTGCAATGTTGTGGAGCCTGTCATTGTTCGCCGTTCAAATACTATCAACTGATTTTCAGTGATTGATACTCCATAGAACTATATGAAGATGTCTGATGCATATGTTAGGGTTGGGGAGGTGGAACATCATCTTCTTTTGAAGTTTCCATTTTTGCAACTCGATTTCACTTGCTGCTCAAAGCTTCTGTCGTCTCATCATGGATAAGAACATAGTGATCTTGATGTGAGCTCAATAGAGAGTCGAAAGACAAGTAAACTATTGGATGACCCATTGACCGTATCGAAAGGGCCAATTACTCGTGCTAATGCTAAGAGGCTTAGAGAAGCTTTTGGTAGGCTTATATGCACCCTGGTTGATGAAGAAAAGGCCTTTGGAGATCAAGTTACAATCAATAACATCAAGGTAATAACGCTATTCATGTGTTCTGACTTGGGCTGAAATTCTAACATTGATTCGGGCTGAACCAGCTCAGTTGACCAACATGAAAGTTGAAAGTTGTATATTTTTGTCCTAGTTTTCCAACAGTATAAGATTCGACTTAATCGGAGGTCCGTAGCCCAAGATATGCTCGATTTACTAAAGGATGTTCTGCGAGAAAATTATTATGACTTCCTAATGGACTTTTCAATTTTTCTAGTTAGGTTTTTTATTTTTAGGCCCCATTTTTGAGACCTAAAAAGGTGGTTTTCTATACTTCCAATTTAGACTAGATTGAGAGTAATTTTAAGGCACTTAGTGAGGGATTCAATCCTAAAGTTCTTTACAAACTGATTTTTACGAACTTATCAAGTGATTAGTCAGAATTGCTTGTGGCGGTCTTTTGATAACTTTGCACGTTTTGGTTTCTGATCGCATTATTAATCTTAGGTCAAGGAATTGAAGGATCTTCTGAAAAATTTGATTTCTTAGGTTGGGGATTTGATCCGATCGATCAAGGGGTTCCTAATCAAGTCGATTCTAGGGGGGTTCTGTGTCATTTGGTATCAGAGCTTTGGCTCGATTTTAGGTTCCTATCCATTATTCTTATTCTCTTCACTTGATTTTCTTGTTTCTTTACTGGTTTAAATTTCTATTTACTTTTGTCCTTATTTCCCTTCTATTGTTTATTTTGCTCCGTGTTTTATTGTTATCGTTCCATTTCCATTTGTTAACATCGCCTTTGTTGTTCTTGTTTCGTAATTTTATTTCAATTCATATTTCGTGTTGTGTTTGCAGTTAGTTTTTGTTAAGAATGTTCTTGTGGAAAAAATCCAAAAAAGGTTAAAAAAACTTTTTTGGTTCATTGATCGTAATTTGTTGAGATTGTGGATAGTTCATCTTGAAGTGTTGTTGCGATTGTAAGTTGTTAACTAAAGAAGTTTTTTGGAATTTATGAAGTTTAGTGATTGATAAAAAAATTGTGTGGATTGCTAGAAGTTATATTGCATTATTGCTTGAGTTGAAATTGAAATTCTTGAAACTTGAACAACGAAACTTTGAAAAGCTAATTCCTATTACAAAATATCTCTTTTGATACTTTGAATTTCTTTAGTTCTTGACCCATGCGTGTTACTTTTCATTGCTCTCTTATTGCTTCCTTTTTATTTGTTCAATTTTTTTTGTAAGAATGTCACTTTCAATCTGATTGTCCTTGATTTGTTTGGATTTTTGGTTGCAAGAGAATTTCAAGAAAGAATTAAGAGTGGTAAAAGGCAAGAGTGATTTACATCAAAAGAAAAATTCAAAACAAACAGCAAAATATGAATGAATCGTCATCTATTCAAGTGAAACACGTAAGAGAGTGAGTGAGGTTTATTTTTAACTAACATTATTACATTTGTTTTTCTTGTTACTTGTAATGTCTAAGGCAGGAGATGAAAGGGATTTAGAAGACCTAGCCACAACTTTAAAGGCTTTACGAGAATAAATGACTCGAATGAATCTTGCATTTGAAAGCTATGGAGAGAGGTTAGAATGTTTGGAGGCTCCAAAACGAGGTCAGTCAACATCACCATTGACCAATCAACCTAAATTTGAGGATGTTAAAACTGAAACAAACATGGAAGAGTGGGATAGATATCAAACTAGGGAGTATGCAACAAGAGGTCGAAGAAGAGGTGACATGCCTAGAAGAGAACCGAGAGCTAAGGAAGAAGTTGATGGAAACCTGAGCAGTATAAAAATGAAGATTCCTTCTTTTTAAGGTCGAAGTAATCCAGACCAATATTTGGAGTGGGAAAGAAAGGTGGAGCTTCTGTTTGACTGTCATCACTATTCAGAAGAAAAGAAGGTCAAATTAGTAGCTGTAGAATTTACAGACTATGCTATAGTTTGGTGAGATCAAGTTCAAATTAACAGAAGAAGAAATAGGGAGAGACCTATCCGAACTTGGGATGAAATGAAGGTTGTCATGACAGCAAGATTTGTTCCTAGTCATTATTACAGGGAACTACATCAAAGACTCCAAAACTTAAAACATGGGTCTATGAGTTTTGAAGAGTACCGTAAAGAAATGGAAATGGCTATGATAAGGGCAGATGATGTAGAAGAACGAGAGGCTACCACGGCTAGATTCTTGTGTGGGTTGAATAGAGAAATTGTTGACACAGTTAAGCTACAACATTATGTGGATATTAAAGATATGGTTAGTGTTGCCATGAAAGTGGAGAAACAACTTAGTTATAAAAAATTGGCTAGATAATCTTAATTTAGTAATAGTGGTGGATTACCTTGGAAGTCAGGCTACAAGAGAAGTAGTGAAGAGAGGAATTCATCTAAATTCAAAGATGATAGGTTTACACCAAAATCTAAGGAAGAAAAGTACTCTACTAAAGAAAAGGTCGAAATTTTTTAGAACAAAGAAACCACTCCAATGACCAGCAGTAGCAAAACTAAGTGTTTCAGATGTCAAGGGTATGGCCATATAGCTTCTCAATGTCCTAACAAGAGAGCTGTGATCATAAAGATGACGAGGTTGTTGAAATGAGACAGATCCAGAAATGCCACTGTTGGAAGATGCAAGTGATGTAGAATATCCAGAACAAGGAGACTTACTAGTTATAAAGAGAGCTTCAAATTTGTAGGATAAGAATGATGCTTCATAAAAACAGCGGGAAAATATTTTTCCCACTAGATGCAATGTAGGTAGGAAGGTATGCAATCTAGTTATTAATGGAGGTAGTTGTACTAATGCTGCTAGCACTTAGTGGAAAAGCTTGGATTGTCATTATTGAAACATCCAAAGCTGTACAGGCTATAGTGACTGAATGATTGTGGCGAGGTCAAACTGACTAAGCAGGTCGTTGTGCCATTTACTATTGGCAAGTATTCTGATGAGGTTTTATGTGATGTGATTTCGATGCAAGGAGGCCACATACTTTTGGGTCGGCCTTAGGAGTATGACCGTAAGATCTCACGTAATGGTTATCTAAATACTTATTCTTTTTCTAAAAATGGAAAACTTGTCACCCTTAAGCCATTGTCTCCTAAAGAAGTATATGAAGATCATCTAAAGCTTATATAATGAGAGGAGTCATAAAAAGTAAAAAGAGTTGAGCTGAAAAACACAATGGGAAAAAGAAATAAATGAGTGAGAGCGAGAATCTAAAAATTAAAGAGAGTGATAAGAAAAATGGAAACACTGAGTGCAAAAGAGATAAGAAAGTGAGCTTGTATGCAAGACGGAGAGATTTTAGAGATGGTTATCATGGAAAAAAATCACTTGTAATGTTGATGTACAAGGAAACTTGTTTTAGTGTTGCTGACCTTGATGAATCTATACCCTCTAGTCCTAAATCTCTTTTATAGGAATATAGTGATATTTTTCCAGAGGAACTTCTAAAAGGTTTGTTGCCCGTCAGAGGGATTGAGCATCAGATTGACTTGGTGCCTAGAGTTTTATTGCCTAATAGGCCAGCATATCGCAGTAACCCTGAAGAGACTAAGGAATTACAAAGACAAGTGGAAGAGCTTAAAGCTAAAGGCCATGTCAAGGAGAGTATAAGTCCATATGTTGTTCTTATGATACTAGTGCCAAAGAAAGATGGAAGTTGGAGGATGTGTGTAGACTGCAGAGCAATCAACAAAATTATGGTAAAGTATCGACATCCCATTTCTAGGTTAGATGACATGTTAGATCAATTAAATGGTGCTGTGATTTTTTCTAAAATTGATTTGATTGGAGGATACCACCAAATTTGTATATTCCAGGGTGATGTATGGAAAACTGTATTTAAAACTCAACATGGACTGTATGAGTGGATGGTAATGCCATTAGGTTTGACAAATGGACCTAGCACTTTTATGAGATTGATGACCCATGTACTTCGTGCATTCATTAATAAGTTTGTTGTTGTGTGCTTTGAAGACATCTTGATATACAGTAGGAGCTTAGAAGAACACATGAATCATTTGAAATGTGTACTTGATGTTGAGTGAACAAAAGTTGTATGCCAATGTTAAAAACTGCAGTTTTTGTATGGAAAAGGTTAATTTTCTTGGTTTTATTATTATTGCTAAGGGCATTGAGGTTCATAAGAATAAAGTGAAAGCTATTAAAGAGTGGCCAACACCTAAATCTGTTTCAGAAGTACAGAGCTTTCATGGTTTAGCCAGTTTTTATAGACGGTTTATTCCACACTTTAGCAATGTAGCTGCACCACTTACAGAGTTAATTAAGAAAAATGTTGCATTTATGTGGGGTCCTGAACAGGAAAAGGCATTCATGCTATTGAAAGATAAATTGTGTTCCACTTCTTTGCTTGCTTTGCCAGATTTTGATAAAAATTTTGAAATTGAATGTGACGCCTCTAGAGTAGGCATAGGTGCTGTGTTAATGCAGGAGAACCACCCTTTGGCATATTTTATTGAAATGTTCAATGGAGCGACTCTAATTATTCTACTTATGATAAAGAATTGTATGCTTTAGTGAGAGAACTCCAAACATGGCAACATTACTTGTGGTTGAAGGAGTTTGTCATCTACACTGACCATGAGTCCTTGAAGCATCTTAAAGGACAAGGAAAGTTGAATAGGAGGCATGCAAGATGGGTTGAGTTTATTAAGACATTTCCATATGTCATACAATATAAGCGAGGTAAAGAAAAAATGGTAGCTGATGCACTATCTTGCAGGTATGCTCTAATCTCTACCCTGAGTATTAAGTTGTTAGTATTTGAGTATATCAAGGATTTATATGCTGCTGATATTGATTTTGGATATGTGTATGATGCTTGTGAAACTACTGCATTCAATAAGTTTTATCGCCACGATGGGTTTTTGTTTAAGGAAAATAGACTTTGTGCGCCAAATTGTTCTTTTAGAGAGTCTCATAGAAGACGTTTAATGGGCCATTTCGGTGTACAAAAAACATTGGACATTTTTTATGAGCATTTCTAAGATGTCTTATTTCATTGCTTGTCATAAAATTAATGGTGCATCTCATATTGCAAATTTGTTCTTTAAGGAAGTTATTCGACTGCATGGAATTCCAAAGACTATAATTAGTGATAGAGATGTCAAATTTTAAAGTTCTTTTTGGAAAGTGTTATGGGCAAAGTTAGGAACTAAACTGAGGTTCTCAATCGTACTCTTGGTACTTTGTTGCGTGCTATGATTAGTAAAAATTCATGCATTTGGGAAGAATGCTTGCCCTTTGTTGAATTTGTGAACAATAGAAATGTTCATTCTTCTACAGGTTTTTCACCATTTGAAACTGAGTATGGTTTTAATCCACTAACTATTATGGATTTACTTCCTTTGCTTATTAGTGAATTATCTAATATAGATGGTGAAAAGAAAGAAGATTTGGTGAGGAAGATCCATGAATAGACCCGTCAGCACATTGAGAAAAAGAATAAACAATATGCATATAGTGCTAATAAGGGAAGAAAGTTTGTTTCATTTGAACCCTGAGATTGGGCGTGGGTGCATATGCGCAAGGAAAGATTTCCTGATAAACGAAAGACAAAGCTACATCTAAAAGGCAATGGTCTATTTCAAGTTCTCGAAAAGATAAATGACAATGCCTACAAATTGGATCTCTGAGGTAAGCATGGTGGCATTAGCGCTCCATTTAATGTTTTTGATTTATCTCCTTTTTCCATTGCAAATTTGAGGATGAATCTGTTTCAAGAAGGGGAGGATAATGTGAGCTCAAGAGAGAGTCAAAAGACAAGTCAACTAATAAATGACCCGTTGACCATACCGAAAGGACCAATTACTTGTGCTAATGCTAAGAGGCTTCTAAACACTTTTGGTGGGCTTATATGCACCCTAGTTGATGAAGAAAAGGCTTTTGGAGATCAAGTTATAATCAATAACATCAAGGCAATAATGCTATTCACGTGTTCTGACTTAGGCCAAACTTATAACATTAATTTGGACTGAATCAGCTTAACTGACTAATATGAAATTGAAAGTTGTAGATTTTTGTCTTATCTTTCCAACAGTATAAGATTCTTCTTAATCAGAGGTCTGTTGCTGAAGATATGCTTGATTTATTAAAGGATGTTTTGCTAGAAAATTGTTACGATTTCTTAATGGACTTTTCAATTTTTCTAGTTAGGTTTTTGGTTTTTAGGCCCACTTTTTTATACTTAAAAAGGTGGTTTTTTGTACTTCCTATTCAGATTAGATTGAGAATAATTTTAGGTCACTTGGTGAGGGATTCAATCCTAAAGTTCTCTACAAACCGATTTTTACAAACTTATCAAGTGATTAATCAGAATTGCTTGTGGCATTCTTTTGATATCTTTGCATGTTTAGGTTTTTGATTGCATTGTTCATCTTGGGTTAAGGCATCGAAGGATCTTCTGACAACTTTGCTTTTTTGGGTTGGGGTTTTGATTCGATCGATCAAGGGGTAACTAATTGAGTTGATTGTAGGGGTTTCGTGTCAGATCACCTTGCCGCCTAATAACTTGCATCAAGACCAAAGATTTCAAGTCAAGAGTTGAGTTTCCCAAAACTAACTGCATCGGTATGGGTGTTCTCTCAGTTAGCAAGCTAAGATATTCTATAATTTGGATCAAAAATGCCCCATCAACTATTTTTCCTTCACTAGATTGAGCCATTTCATGTAAATGCAAACTCAACCAACTTCAATCATTAAAGGGCCTCACATGTACCATGTACCACAAAACAAATAAGTCACTTCTAGAAACTGCCCCATTGCTATCTCCTCTACCAGACAGTGTAAAAATTAAAAACTGATGGACATAATGAAGGGTAGGTCCACGATAGCAGATGCTTTAGACCAACTAGCGGCAAACACTTTCTTAGAGTTGGTTAATTGTGACCAAAACTCGCTAGCCACAAATTTGTCAGGATATTCATTGAAAACAACATTTGGAGAGCCAAAAGTATTATAAAGTACTTCTAAAGTGATATGATAATATGCATTCATTAATCGAAATTTAAGACTTAACCCAGGCTCCCTATTATTAGTTCCACGAATTAAATTTAAAATGGGCAGAAACTCTAATGTTAATTCTACATATGAATTTTTTCTAAATTCAAAAAATTTTCCCAACCTATATTTCGCAGTAACTCGTGGACTCGATCAAATATTCCTAATTTAATAAGTTCTTGAGAATCTAAGCATCTAAAAATCAAACAATGAAGCATCATGGTATTGATGCTTCATTGTTTTCAGATTAATTTACAAGGTAGCAAGGAGGGGAAGAGAAGACAGTGGGATTTCTGAAGTGATACAAAGAAGACGTACAGAGAAGAGGGGAGATCAGCTGATTCAACTTGGCTAATAATTTGCACATTTGATAAGAGTAAGAAAGTGTTTAAATTTTAAGAAAAATGATGAAGTTTTTGTATTAGACATAATAAGACAAGGTTATACTGGACAAAGGATCTGGACTCGTGTTTTGCATGGTCAATGACTTTTTACAAATTTCATGACAGAATTATAGGTTATAATTACTTACTAATTGTTTTATTTTTTATCGATTAAAGAATGAATTTTGACTTTATAAAAAATTATTTTCAGTGATAATCCCTTTTATCCATATGCTTTTAAAGTCAAATCTTATATATTATAGTTTTGGAAAATTTTAAACCGTCTTGGCAATAAGTAGTTATTATAATTTATAATCAGATACTCTTATTATCATAGATGTTGGTGTCTATCAACTCTCATTTATAAATATGAATTAATTGATTATATTTGTTTTAATTTTATACTGTTCAATAATTCGTGTGAACATGTGAGAATTTGCTACCATATATCTATTACTAATATATGACATTTTAACTAATGGATCAATACTTGAGTATATTTTATATGTTTTACCGTAGGTCATGTCTCATATCCTTATTATTCTTTAATTTCATTTATTTCATTAACTTTTTATGAGCTATCAATCAAAATAACCTTTTTCTATCCTAAATTTTCTTGAATTGTGTTTAATTTACTTTCTTGAAATTATTCCACAAGATTGCATCACATATGATTCTTTAATAATACTTTAAAATGAAAATTATTAAATTTAATTCTTAATAATTAGCCAAGAGCTATAAGGGTATATTATGAGGCTTATTTAACTTATTGGGTCTCACATAATATAAGATAATATCTTATAATTTACATTAATCCTTTTTTATGGTTTATTTTATATACATGATACGAGTCATATATTATGGTGTTAAATTTTTTTCATTTATGATGTCTTGTATTTATTAAAAATTGTACAAATGTTAGCTTAAGTATACTTAATATTTAACATGACTTTACTAATATAATCTGAAATTCATCTTTTTATAGCTTACATATGATACTTAAGACATATATAGTGACCATCTAATCAATCCAGACCTATTTCTCTTTGTCTTTTATGATTTAAGGTGATATTTATGCTTTAAGCTTCTTGCTATCAATTTCATCAAGATATTTTAGATGTTGTATTTTTGGTGTTTCTTCTTTTCCAAGATATTTTAGGCCTTCAACTTTTATCCTTTGAGATTTGTAAAATTAGGAAGTATATAATGGGATGAGGGAAAATCACATGTAAATATTTAAACATAGCTTAAACGGAATAGGTAGGTGCTGGAAGTTTTCTTGTCAATCACTTTATTACATATCCTTTAAAATTCCAGATTCAATTACTTATTTCAATCAAGATGTTCTCTAATTAATTTTGCAAAACTTAGTCGTTGAAATCCTTTAACTTGTGGCCTCATCTAATAGGAAAGCATAAGAGACCCAAAACCATACCACACACACATAAAGATGGAAAAAGGGGGGTCAATTAGAAACTAGAACTAATTAATGAAAACATAAACTTTTAACACTAAAAACATAACATAAACAAAATTTGAACATGCATATTAATAAGTGATCAAACATAAAATTAAGCCCATAAATTTAGTCATCTAAGTTTATATTTTGATCATCGACATCCTAAGCTATAAAGTAGGCCAACTGTAGAGACGCTCACCGGCTGAGTTCTCCTTATCTCCCTTTACTAATCTAGAATAGAACCAACCTGACTCTAAATTGATTAATGCAATTATTTCTAAGAAGACATCATTAGCCCCAAGAACTTCAACCAATTAGCTAGTGAAACTCCTAATTCATGTGATACTTTAATAAAATCTTATCCCTTTGACCGTCTAATGATTTAATAGTTGCTGCTCGACTCGCTAAACTCAATAGCAATTACAAACTAAAGATAAATTGAATATATCAAGACATCTCTCGATTTTATAAGAACATGAATTATAAATAAATTGTCTTCAGCATTGCACAAATACTGAAATACTTGTAATGTTAAAGTTAACTTGAAAATAGTTTTCTCAAATTATCCAAAACAAAGAACTAAAATGAAATTCTAAAACTTTTAAGCAAATTAAATTTGAAGAACTAGATATAAAGAAAGTAAGAGTGAGAGAGAATCATTCAATTGATAGCTCATACTCTACAATTTGATGATCGCTTTAACGCGATAGCTCAACCTATGAAATCCTTCTCTCAAAGGTCTTGACCCAGCTTAATTCCAATGGATTTGTAACTCTCGTACCACTTGAAAACCTCCTTGCACTAGCGTTCTTCACCAATAGCTTTCAAGTTTTATTTTAGTCTTAAATTCAAGTAATATGCTCAACCCCCCTATTTCCACTACTGTCCTTTCTTTTTATTGGCTGCTGAGACACCCCAAAAGCCATACTTTTATGGCTCTTTAATAAGATCACTCTTAACTCTTCCAATTTGAAGACATAATGTCGGATCTTTTCTGGACTTTGTTATTGTTTCATTTGCTTCATGTTCCAGTTACTGGCTTTTTACTCCTCACAACTATTGTGTGTTTTCTTTTACTTGTTCATTTTATTTCAACGTTATTGTTTTGCTTCTTTTATTTCTGCTAGCGTTTTGTTCATATGCTGCTGACGTTTTGATGCATTTTCCATCTTTTGTTTTGTCTCTTTTTTTTATTGTCTTTTTGGTGCCTGCGTTTCCTCTTCTATGCTCTGTCGTTTCATTCTTCTCTTCATTTGCTAGGTTGTGTTGCTGCTTTTTTGCCTCCCAGATTTTGTGCATTTCTTCTTCTATCCGTTTCTATTTTGGTTGTTCTCTCTATTTTATTTTTGTCGTTTTTGTAATACGTAACGGTACCTTAGTTACGTACCTCGGATCAAACATGAAAGGGACAAAATAGAGAGATGCAGAATGTACTGATTTCAGTTTTGAAACTTTAAACTAGCTTTTTGAAGCCAAAACAATCACGAATCCACCGCTGTCTTCACGGGAATCCATCACCTAGATGTGGGCTAGGTCTTTCTACAGTTTTCTCAATACGTAAGCTCTCTTAACGAGTTAGAGATTCCTTATGCTTACGATTGATATGACTAATTGCAGGACACCTTAACTTATATATATAGCTTCCATATCGGGCTTCCCTATCACAAGACTGATATGGACTAGGTATACACCAAAAGGGATCCATTTTCTACCTGGACTTTGACCCATTGCTTTAGATTATTTATTGGGCCACTTTATGATCTTTATCTGGATCAAATTACATAACTTAACTGATAATTTATTTAAAAACTAAATTACAATTAATAAATATCCACTGTTGGGAAATTGACAAAATTGCCTTTAAGGGCAAAAATGTCTTACAGTTTTCTCTCTTTACTTTCATTTTAATGCCCTCATGTCTAGCTACTAGCATTATTGGTCTGCTTCCCATTTAACCATCATTGTGATCTTTTTTCTTACTCTCCCTATACACTGCCATTTTGACTCATTTTGTTGGACTGATGGCTATCTTTTAGTCTTGCATTTTTTCCTTAAGCTACTTACGCTTTTGTCTTCTTTTTATTCCCATCTGTTAACATTTTGCTTTGCTGGTTTGGACTACTTGTGTTTGTCGTTTTGATGCTTTCTTTAATTGCATCAGTCCATTACCTAAAATAAAAACATTTCAACTTAGGCTAATTTTTACAAGAAAATTTAGAAGAAATAATTTTAGTCCTTAAATAATAAAATATAAATAATCTTGCCCAAATGTGTAATAAAAATAATTAAATGGAATAAGTTTAGAAGAATAAAATATTTCATAATTTGCACTTATCACTTATCTTTGATACTGTACCATTATTAAGTAAGAAAACAAATCTAAATGCATATTTTCTTTTATCTAAATATTTTTTCCCATTATGTATTTGTATAACCTGTAAGGATTTTTAATCAAACATGTGGGCCTATATGTGTATAATTGTGTATAAAAGTTATCACATAAAGTTGAGCCCAATTAATTAAAGTGGTCTAATATGGTTATCATATTTTGGGCTTTATGTATCTATTTTAAGTGTGGGCTTTATATATGTAGAGACCGAGTTCTAATTTCTAGTTTTGTGATAGGCCAAATTAGAAATTAGATTAGAGTTTTACCCTAATAAAAGGGTTATGGTCCCCAAATTAAAACATACGCATTCCTCTTTTCTGATATCTCATCGTCAGAGGGAAAATAGAGAGTTAAGGGAAAAACTATGGAGAAAAGGCTATGTTATAATTTGAAAGACAAAACTGCAAAACTCTAGTGCAAATTTCATAATGAATTCAGGTATGCTTCCGTGTTTATTTAATTCTTGATGATTTGATATGAACGGATCCTGGCTTTAAAGGAATTAAAGACCAACGAGCGGTATCAGAGCCTTGTTCATAACTGGGTCATTGAGAATGTTTTTCTTTTTGTCTTCCGTTATCTTGAAAACGTTTAGAATTTGACTAGTTCTATGGATCTGGTTAATAATTTTTCAAGGTATTAAAAGAAAAAGGAAACATGCGATGACTTTTTATGAAAAGCTTTATTATTTATCTAAGAATGGTCTATCATCCGTTTCTAAATAAAAGTCGTGACCTTTTTGTTTTAATAAAGCCTTGACCTTTAGATAAAGAGAAGAATCACCTTTAATATTCAAGTACGTTTTCAATGGCTTTCAAGAGAGTTGTCTTTTAATACTTAGTTTAAGTTTAGACAATTGGATAAAAAAACGAATTTATGTAAAAAGTGGTTGGATGTGAATGGCAAAACAGAAACTTTTTTTTAAAGGTTTATACATGTTGCGTGCTGTTGGATTCAGGTAAAGACCAAAAAATAACCCTAAAGTTTTAGTATTTTATAAAGTTTTGAATTCATACTTGTTAGTATGCATGTTATGGATTAATATTGTGAGGGATAAGTTTTGGGGTTCAAAATTTATAATTTCTGGTTTGATTTGTAAAATTTTGACCTAATTCTCAATATGAGTTGATAAGATTGTCAGTGTCATAGCATTAAGAAATTGGAGTTATTATGCTTTCATACAGCTTATGCAATATTTGGGTATTTTAATTTCATATTTTGGTAATTTAAAGAAATATATAGCATTTGAAATTAAATTAATTGAAGCAACATTTTTCTAAAGCAACCTCTCCTGTGAAAAATAATTTAACTTAGAATGTTAAAAAGTTTTGTGTGTATATTTTTCACATTAATATTGGCTGGCCCAAAGGAAAGTTAAAATTTGAAAAAATTGCATATACATTTGTAGTGGTAAATGTGTGGCAATTATTCAGTATAATATGTTAACATTAAATTGGTCAAATGAAAGGTTTATTGTTTGACATGCCTTATTGCCAGTGTTTGATCATTAAACCAAGGTACCACTTACAAGTTAGTACTTCTGTCCAAAGACTAAATATTAATGTTATGTTAGGTATCTTGTGATGGGTCCTACCATTATCTGTATATAATTAATTTGGTATTTTATAATATTGTTATGTGAGTAATTAGATTTTGTTTGTTTTGTTCTCTGTTCAGTTCCTGGTTTTGCTGTAAATGTCTCTGCTATTGTTAATTCAATTCCTATGCTTAATGGCACTAATTTTAAGTCATGGAAAGAGAACATTTTGATTGTTCTCGGAGTCATACACTTGGATCTTGCTTTATGAGTCAATCAACCTGATCCACTTACTAGTGAGAGTACCTCTGATTAAAAGAGGGAGATGGAAAAGTGGGAAAGGTCGAATCATATGAGCTTGATGATCATGAAACGTGCCATTCCATAAGCTGCTCAGGGCATATGTCTGATCATATTACTATGGCTAAAGGTTTCCTTGAGGATCTTGAGAAAATATTTTCCAAAAATGAAAAGACTGAAATAAGCACACTTTTGGCAAAGCTTATCGCTATGAGGTATGTAGGAAAAGGAAATATAAGATAGTACATTATGGAAATGTCTCACATTGCTAAAGTTGGAATTATCCAAAGACTTGTTAATGCATCTGGTTTTGATATCTCTTCTGGCACAATATAGTCAATTCAAAGTGAGCTATAACTATCAAAAAGAGACATGGTCTCTTAATGAGCTTATCTCACATTATGTCCAAGAAGAGGAAAGGTTGAAGCATGATAAGACAGAAAGTACTCACTTAGCCACAACATCTAAGGACAAAAGGAATAAAAGAAAGAAAACTATGGAAGCTACGGTTCCGGCAATAGAAAAGAAACAACAAAAGGATGGAAATCCAAAAGGCTATTTCTTTTATGACGATGAAGGTCATGTAAAGAAGTAGTGTGCCAATTATCACGCATAGCTTGCAAAGAAAGGTATGCTTCTTATTTTGGTTTACTGTGAGGTTAATTTAACTTCGGTACCTAGACACACATGGTAGTTAGATTCTGGTGCAATAACTCACATCAGTGTGTCTATGCAGGGTTGCCTGAGTTGCCAAAAACCAAGTGATGGTGAAAGATACATCTATTTAGGTGATAACAAGTTGGTAGAAGTCGAAGGAATAGGGACTTTTAGATTATTGTTAAGAACTAAATTTTATTTGGATTTAGTTGAGACTTTCATTGCACCGTCTTTCAGACGGAATTTGATTTCTATTTCTGCTTTGGACAAATTTGGTTATTGTTGTTCATTTAGAAATGGAACATTTAGTCTCTTTCAAAATTTAAATTTGATTGGTGCTGGCTCTTTATCAGGTTACATTAATCTATATATGCTTGACACTAATTCTTCATTTAATAAAGTCTTACATGTGGGTGCACAAAGTTTAAAGTGCAAATTAATCGAAGAGAATTCTGCCTCATTGTGGCACAAGAGATTAGGTCACATCTCCAAAAGGAGAATTGAGAGACTTGTGTTTAAAAGAATTCTCGTTCCCCTTGATTTTACAGAATTTTCTACTTATATTAATTGAATTAAGTGGAAACAAACAAATGTCAGGAGATTGGATGCCAAAAGGGCTTCAGACGTCTTAGAACTTATCCATGCGGATATTTATGGGCCATTCCCTACGATTTCTTGGAATGGTCAACTGTATTTTATATCGTTCATAAATGACTTCTCGTTATATGGCTACCTTTATCTCATCTATGACAAATCACAGTCTTTGGACATATTCAAAAACTTTAAGGCTGAAGTTAAGAACTAACTCAACAAAAGGATTAAAAGTGTTAGATTTGACCGTGGAGGCGAGTACTACAATAAATATGACGGATCAGGTGAACAATGCCCGGGACTGTTTGCTAAATTACTAGAGGAATGTAGTATCATCCCACAGTGCACTATGCCAAGTTCACCTAGCATGAATGGTGTTGTTGAAAGACAAAATAGAACGCTCAAAGATATAGTGAGGAGTATGATTAGTCATTTTACCTTGCCAAAATCACTATGGGGAGAAGCACTAAAGACTATAACATATATACTTAATAGTGTTTCAATTAAAGCAACTGATAAGACCCTAAATGAACTTTGGATGGGCAAGAAGCCTAGTTTAAAGCACTTGCACATTTGGGGATGTCCAGCTGAGGCAAGGCCTTATAGGATAAATGAAAATAAATTGGACTTAAAGACTATCAGTTGTTACTTTATTGGATATTCTGAAAGATCCAGGGGTTACAAGTTTTATTATCTTACTACTAAGGCAATTTTTGATACAAGAAATGCCTGATTTTTTTAGGATATTGAGTTTGCAGGGGGAGAAAGGATTAATGACTTTTTTTTTGAAGATGAACATGTTGAAATTCCTCTAATTGTTATTGACAATGATCAGGGTCAGGTTTCCATTCCTGACATTGTTCAAGAAGTAATTTTGGATCAAGTCAATGTCATGGAAATTCCTTTCCAAGTTCAACAACTTTTTCCAGAAGAACAAACTCTATAACCTTAAGAACCTATGCCATTAAGGAGACCCACTAGAGAAAGAAGAAATGTAATTCCAGATGATTATGTTGTATTTCTTCAAGAATATGAAGTTAACATTGGCATTGTGGAAGATGATCCAATCAACTTCTGTCAAGCCATAGAAAGTTCTAACTCTCAAAAGTGGATTGATGCCATGAATGAAGAGATAAAGTCGATGAAGGATAAAGAGGTTTGGGATCTTGCACCATTACCTAACGGTGCAAAACCTACTGATTGCAAATGGATATTTAAGACCAAGAAGGATTCAAAAGGCAACGTAGAAAGTTACAAGGCTCGTCTTGTTACAAAGGGCTTTACACAGAAAGGAGGCATTGATTATAAAGAGGCTTTCTCTCTGATTTTTTCGAAAGACTCTTTTAGGATAATAATGTCATTAGTGACTCATTTTGATCTTAAGTTACATTAGCTGGATGTTAAGACAACGTTTGTCAATGGTGACATTGATGGGACGATTTATATGGTACAGCCAAAAAACTTTGTGTCAGGAGATACAAAGCAAATGGTTTGCAAACTAAAGAAATCCACCTATGGACTCAAGCCGGCATCTCATCAATGGTATTACAAATTTCACCAAGTTATCATCTCGTTCAGTTTTGAGATGAACTTGGTTGATGATTGTATATTCCATAAGTTTAGTGGGAGTAAGTACATATTTCTGGTTTTATATGTCGATGACATATTGCTTGCCACTAGTGATATAGGCTTATTATATGAAACTAAAAGATTACTATCAAAGAAATTTGAAATGAAAGATCTTGATAACGCCTCTTTTTTTTAGGGATTCAGATACATCAGGAATGCTCTCAAGGTATTTTTGGATTATCACAAAATAGCTATATCGAAAAGGTACTTAAAAGGTTTGGCATGTAAGATTGTAAACCAGGTGATACCCCTGTGTCTAAAGGAGATAAGTTTAATTTAAGTCAATGCCCCAAGAATGACTTTGAAGCTAAGGAAATGTAAAAGATTCTTTATGCTTCGACTGTTGGAAGTCTAATATATGCTCAAGTTTGTACATGTCCAGATTTTGCATACATTGTTGGACTGCTAGGGAGATATTTAAGTAACTCGCGATTGGACCACTAGAAAGCAGCTAAATGGGTCATGCGGTACTTGCAGAGAACGAAAGATTATATGCTTACATACAGAAAATCAGATCAGTTAGAGATCAATGGTTATTCTGATTCTAATTTTGCTAGATGTTAAGATAGTAGGAGATCCTCTTCGGGCTATATCTACCTGCTTGTTAGAGGAGCTATTTCCTGGAAGAGTGCTAAGCAGACACTTATAGCTTCTTCCACCATGACAGCAGAGTTTATAGCTTGTTATGAGGCATCAAACCACAAGATATGGCTACGAAAATTTATCATGGGGCTACACGTTGTGGACTCTATTGAAAGACCACATAAGGTATTTTATGACAATAACTCGGCGGTTCTATATTCCAATAACAATAGGAGCTCGACAAAGTCGAAGTACATCGACATCAAGTTCCTAATTGTTAAAGAGAGAGTTCAGAGTGGACAGTTGTCTATACAGCACATTGGATCAAACTCCATGATTGCGGATCCGCTTATTAAAGGAGTGCCACCTCTGGTCTTTCATAAGCATACTACTGATAAGGATGTTCCATCTTTTTAGGATATATAGTTTTAGTGGGAGTTTGTATTGTAGATGCTTTCATATTAGGCATTTTTCACTGCCATTTTGGATATAGCTTTTGGTTAATTTGTTTGAGGTTATTTTAAGCTTTAAGATATTTGATTTATTTTGTCTCTGAACTTATTTAAAATTGATCTCACTAAAGCATAAGGTTGGACTAGCTGGAAATAAGCATATGAAGTTCACGTTGCTTATAATTTCTATGCTACACATCCATGCTTGATCCATGTCATTTGGTTATATTAGCATATGTGACCATGAATGGGTCTAATTATGTTAATTATAGCAAAAGACACTTTGATCCTATATTGGTATGATTGATGAACCGGATTGTCTGGGGATGCATACAGTAATGATAACAAAATTTTGAGTACTCATAAAGTTAATACACAATTTAAGGTAACATATATAGCCCAAGAGGGAGATTGTAAGGATTTTTTAATCAAACATGTGGGCTTATATGTGTATAATTGTGTATAAAGGGTATCATGTAAAGTTGAGCCCAATTAATTAAAGTGGTCTAATATGGTTATCATATTTTGGGCTTTATGTATCTATTTTAAGTGTGGGCTTTATATGTGTAGAGACCGGGTTTGTAATTTCTAGTTTTATGATAGGCCAAACTAGAAATTAGATTAGGTTTTACCCTAATAAAAGTGGTTATGGTCCTTAAATTAAACATACGTATAATTCTTTTCTAACATCCCATCATTAGAGAGAAACAGAGAATTAAGTGAAAACTCTGGAGAAAAGGCTACGTTCTAATTTGGAAGACAAAACTATAAGACTCCAGTGCAGATTTCACAATAGATTTAGGTATGCTTCCACTTTTATTTAATCTTTTGTTCAGTTGGTTCTCAACTTTAGCCTTAAATTTTTTAAATACGTCCAAAGACTGTGATTTGTTATAGATGAGATAAAGGTAGCCATATCGCGAGAATTTGTCTATGAACGTTATAAAATACGGTTGACCATTTAAAGATGCCATAGGGAATGACCCATAAATATCCGTATAAGTTCTAAGATGTCTGAAGCCCTATTGGCACCCAATCTCCTGACATTTATTTGTTTCCCCTTAATTCAATTAACACAAGTAGCAAAATCTATAAAATCAAGAGGATCAAGAATTCCTTTAGACACAAGTCTCTCAATTCTCCTTTCAAAGATGTAACCTAATCTCTTGTGCCACAACGAGGCAGAATTCTCTCCGGTTAATTTGTACTTTAAACTTCATATACCCACATGCAACGCTTCATTAAATGAAACATTAGTTTCAAGCATATATAGATTATCATAACCTGACAGCACTAACGAAATTTGAATTTTGAAAGAGAGTAACGCTGTGTACGGTTGATGTCTCCGTGGGAGATAGATAACAAAACACAAAAATCCTGTGTCCAGTAGTGTTTGGTTGCTAGCACTGCCCATTTTTGTTCCGTCTCCAGTTCACAAAAACACAAATTTTTTGTTCCTTACAAAACTGTGACACAACTTTCTTGTGCTTGTCACAGAAACTAAACACGCGGGCTGTTGGATAAAAATACCCCCATATTATTACTATAAATACCAAAAAAGGCATTCTTAATAAAATATAAGGCTTGAATATATCTTTAACCTATTATGTAATTAATTCCATGAATGCTTAGATGTTTTATTAAATTATTATGTACTAGAATTTCTAACTTGTAGGATTTTTTTTATTCAATAACTCATTTCATTAAATTTTTAAGTTCCTAATTTCATTAAATATTTAAGTTCTTCATTTTATGTCATCGTAATTAAAAATACAAAAACAATTAAAAAATATTGATACAATTATAAAAAATATTTACATAATTCATTTTATTGTTAACTTATACGAATTTTTTACTATTCAATAACTCATTTCATTAAATTCTTAGGTTCCTCATTTTTTTAATTCCTTATTTATAGATACAATTAAAGGAAATACTAATACAAATCGTTCATTTTAAAATAATCAATAAATTACATATTTCCAATCATATTATACTGCAGGGGTACTTTGGTCATTAACATTGTTTTCTATGTTCTGACAACTACAACCAAACACATTTCTGTCCTCGAGATACACAATTTTATTTGTTTTGTCCATTACAACCAAACACCTCACTGTCTCCAATTTTTGTTTTATTTTGTCTCCAATTTTTTGTTTTGTTCCGTCTCAGTACATAGATCACAGTAACCATACACAACATAAATGTTCCATTTCCAAATGAATAACAATAACTAGATTTGTCTAAAGCAAAAAAAGAAATCAAATTCTGTCTAAAAGATGGTACAATGAAAGTCTCAACTAAATCCAAATAAAATCCAGTTCTTAACAATAATCTAAAAGTCCCTATTGCTTTGACTTAAACCGACTTGCTGCCCCCAACATAGATGTATCTTTCACCATCACTTGGTTTTCGATAACTCAGGCAACCCTGCATAGACACATTGATGTGAGTTGTTGCACCAGAATCTAACCACTATGTTGCACCAGAATCTAACCACTATGTATCTCTAGGTACTGAATTCAAATTAACCTCAGAACAAACCAAGATAAGAAGCATACCTTTCTTTACACGCCATACGTGATAATTGGCACACTGCTTCTTTACATAACCTTCAACTCTACGGAAGAAACAACCTTTTGTATTTTCTTCCTTTTACTATTTCTTTTGTGTTGCCGAAACCCCAGCTTCTTTAGTTTTCTTTCTTTTGTTCCTTTTATCCTTAGATGTTTGGCTAAGTGAGCACTTTCTGCCTTATCATGCTTTCCTCTTCTTGGACATAATGTGAGATAAGCTCAATAAGAGACCATATCTCTTTTTAACAATTATAGCTCACCTTGAATTGATTGTACTGTGCTGAAAGAGATATCAATATTAGATGCACCAACATGTCTTCGAATAATTCCAACTTAAGTAATTTCAATTTTGAAGCAATGTGAGACATTTCTATAATGTACTCTCTTATGTTTCCTTTTCCTACATACCTTATTGAGATAAGCTTTACCAAAAGTGTAATTGTTTCAACCTTTTCATTTTTGGCAAATCTTTTCTTAAGATCCTCAAGGAAACCCTTAGCCGTAGTAATCTGATTGGACATAGTGCCTTGAAAAGCTTCTGGAATGGCACGTTTCATAATCATCAAGCTCATACGATTCGACCTTTCCCACTTTTCCATATCCCTCTTTTGATCAGAGGTACTCTCACCAGTAAGTGGATTAGGTTTATCGACTTGTAAAGCAAGATCCAAGTCTATGACTCCAAGAATAATCAAAATGTTCTCCCTCCATGACTTAAAATTGGTGCCATTAATTGTAGGAATTGAATTAACTCTAGCAGAGATATTTGCAGTAGAACTCGGAATTGAATAGAGAATAAAACAAACAAAATCTAATTACTCACATAACAACACTATAATATGCCAAATTAGTTATATGCAGATAATGGTAGGATCCAATCACAAGATACCTAGCACAACATTAATATTTAGTCTTTGGACAGAAATACTAACTTGTAAGTGGTACCTTGGTGTAGTGATCAAACACTGGCAATAAGGCATGTCAAACAATAAACCTTTCTTTGGACCGATTTAATGTTCACTTATTATACTGAATAATTGCCACATATTTACCACCACAAGTGTATATGCAATTCAGGCTAAATATTAACTTTCCTTTCGGCTAGTTAATATTCGTATGAATAACATACACTTAAAATTTTTTAACATTCTAAGTTAAATTAATTTTTATAAGAGAGGTTGCTTTGGCAACATATTGCTTCAATTAATTTAATTTCAAATGCTATATATTTCTTTAAATTACCAAAATCTGAAATTAAAATATCCAAATTTTGCATAAGATGTATGAAAGCGTCATTGTTGGACCCCAAATTTGTTTTATAATTTATTTTAATAAATTAGCAAGCATAAGCTTAAAATTTGAATTCTTAGATTAGAAATTTTGGAGTTAGTATAATTTGCATGTATTAAAAGAAAAAGTTATAATTAAGTTAAGGAGTTAGAAGGCATTAGATTAATAAGGAAGTGTAAGCTTGGAAAGATAAAAGTTGGTCTTAAACTAATAAGAAAAGAAGTGAAAAGAGTCGTGTATAGTAAGAAAGAAAAAGAGAGAAAGTTGTAGAACAAACTACAAGAAGAGAAGGAGAAAACCTAAGTATAGAAAGGAGAAGAAGAAGGAAAGAAAAGAGCAAGGAGAAAGAAGAGGAAGAAGAATATTCAGCTAATTTTTTAGGTAACCTTTATTATTCTTCTTGTTTTGATAGAAGAAGGAAGTGGAGAAAAAAGGTTATGTGAAGAGAGAAAGAAGAGGAACAAGATATTTGTGTTCTTAGATTTTTATGAACCTTTAACTAGATCTCAGTTCTTCTAACTTAGATAAACTAAGAGTAGATTAACTCTAAGCTTATTTTTAGAGAATATAGCTTTAAGGAATTTCTATTCATGTATGTTGATTGAATGAAAATATGTTTGTTTGAAGGGAACCAAGAACCTCGAAATCAAGAGTAAGAAAAAGAACAAACTTGATCTTGAAGTTACAAGTAAATAAATAGGTAATATGTTTATAGTTTTTGTGATGATGGATTGTATTATTTGATTTTGTGTATATAATGCTTGTCTTAAAACATTTTGAACGTGGGAGAAATGCACTGTGATTTGTTATTATGTTTACATTGAAAGATTTTGCTACATTTGGTATTAATGAACAGAAGAAAAGCATAAAAACATGAAAGTATGAGTATGATATGGAATATGTAAGCTTTGGAAAATTTTCTTGTGTGGGTAAGAGAGATACCATTATATTCATCACGTGCACGTTGACCTAAAGCCTTCTTCCAGCTACCCGCTTGTGTCACATGAACTCCAAAAATGGACTCGTTCTATTCATGGTGTAAACTTCAGTTTCGTCATTCTATTTTATGGGATTCTCTCGAGCCATTATGTTTTTGCATTGCATCTTAATTTGTTAAAATATGGAGCATAATTGAGTGTTTTTTTATGATTATTAAATGAAACATATGATTTGATTTGTGTGGTGATGTATTCATGTCTATGTAAATTCTCAAAATTTAGAATGTGGATAGTGTGATCTGCTAAGTC